>PVKC010043718.1:0-11723 GCA_004027635.1 Crocidura indochinensis | reverse complement strand
TTCCATGATGTCAGAAGAACTTCTTAGAGAGATATTAAAAAAATAGAAATGAGAAAGTAGGGCATTCTAGAACCTCTTATACTATTTTCCACAGAAAATAGAAAGTGAAGATTCCAGAGATAATAGGCCTGCTTTTGAGGTTCTATTGTATATCAAAATCAAAGATATGAAGTGCATTATCTATGTTCTCAGTAACCCCTCCAAACTGTAAATGAATGAATATCTCATTAATCAAAAGAACTGTGATAGATTTATTCAACATTGCATATATAACCCAAATATGACCTGGCTTTTTGGGTTATTAAGTATAAAAGGAAATGTCTGACAGCTATGATTACAGTGATCATGGTTAGTTCTAAGTCTCCATGCTATTTTTTTTTACTTCTTATGAAGTGTCTTCTGCTCTAATTTTCCTGACGTTTCATATGCTTCCTCTGTAGTATACTAGAACAACAAACTTGCAAAATTATTAATTGATTCTAAAAAAAAGGCAGTAATAAATAAACAAGGATATTTTATCTTCTCAAAATATTTGAATGAAATGGTGTCAAGGAAAACTTTTATGCAAAATGATTAATTTACATTTCAAAGTCACTTGTTCAGTGATGCTTATTTAACATTCCCATATTCATTACAACAGTTAATTCTGCTTATTTACCTGAAGTTCATATTTTAAGAGGTAATAATAGAAGTAAATTCAAAACAGATAAATGGCCATGTAATATATAGTGCCAGTATTAGGAGTAATGAGAAACACCTCTTATTTCTGATTATATGTTGATTAGGACACAGTTAATTCTCAGCTATGTGTAGATTAAATTTTATTCCTTAGAATATCTGAAATGAATTATTACTTTAGATACCATTAATATTAATATTTCCCCTGCTATCTCTTTAATTAAGATGTCCCTTGCTTTTTTCTACCTTAAACTACTAGATAATATAGAGAACAACAAATAAAGAATTCTTCACATCATTCAACTAAGTATTCAACTACATGGATTTCAGGCTTTCAACATTTAACATCAATTTATCCCCTTTTAGTTATTCTTGCTGCTTTCTCTCCTTGCTCTTACTTTCTGATAACCACTGATTAGTGTTATAGTCCAAATTTATTATTTTTTATTCAGTTCGTTTTTCTGTATGACACATGTAAATAATATATATAGACATTGTTTCTTCTCTGTCTTGCATATTTTTATTGAATAATACCTTCCATATCAATATTTCCTAACTTGAGAGATATATTTCTATTGGTATTGAGAGAGGCTAGATAAATGAAGGGCAGTTTCTTGATTCAGTGCAACTAAACAACACTCCTTAAAGAATGTCTATTTCCAGCTACATATTGAATTTTTTTTAATTTCTAAATGATAGTTAAAATAAATCTGGGAAGCTTTCTAAATATACTTATATTATTGTAAATGAAGATTTTCATTTTCTGTCATAACAATATATTTTTGCACATATATTTTTATTTTTAAAGTAGAAACTTTGTTTTATACATTGAAGTATAATCCTATGAGGATTAGCTGCTTTGATTTATCAATCAATGCATGCAAACAGCTACATAAAAATTCATAATAAATTTGCTTAATAGACTGAAAGTATATGAAGTAAATATGATTGTGATTGCTGGCTCTACCAAGTACATGTGTTTAATATAATTTAGAATTAGCAGCTTTTTGGTAATTGTTTTCTTTTTTTTTTTAAATAAAATCTTTATTTGAGCACCATAATTACAAGCCTGATTGTAGTTGGGTTTCAGACATAAACAGAACCACCCCTACACCAGTGCAAGGTTTCCACCACCAATTTTCCCTCTCTCCTTCCCATTTCCTGCCTGTATTCAAGACAGACATTCTTAATAGTAAACTATAGTTACTTCTCTCTTTCTCTTTCTCTCTCCTTTCTCTTTTTGTGTTTTGCATTACTGTTAATGAAGGGGTTCCAAACATGTCATTTTATCTTTCAGCACTCAGTACTTGCCCAGAGTAATGAGTTTCTACTAGCACTTTCATAATAGATCCTTCTCTACTCTACCTGCAGAATCTGATTTTTGTGGCAAGCTTCCTACAATGGAGTGGTCCTCCTAATCCTCATCTCTATTGTCTCTGGATATTATCCCAACTCTTTTTTATTTTCCTTATATTCTACAGATGACTCTGAGTTATCTGGAATGGAAGTTTATGTTTATTTGCTGAGATTAAGATCACTGAATACAGGTGTCAAAGAGAATCATTGATTATTTTATTATGAAAATAAGGATTAATTTTTACTCAACAGAAGGAATTGAAGACTATAAAGGAAGGAGAAAAGGCTGTGTGTGTAGAGTATTTTATGTGTGTTTATTAATAGTTTCTAACTTTGACATCTACTGAGTCAGGGAACAATTTTAGAAAAGAGTGCAAGAAATCCTAGTTAGGAAAGAGAAGAAATCCTTACAATAAAAAGTCAAAGAAATTGTTTATTTTGTAAACTGTATGTAGGATAAGAATATGTAGTATGTTCTCTTATCATTAAGACATTTTAGGCATTTTTATTAGCACAGTTTTTTCTTATATTATACATCTTTGTACATAAGGCTTCTTCAAATGATATTTATAGACACAGATACACACGCAACCTAATATTGGAATTAGTACAAAAAGTTTTGTCTACATTCTTCTGCCTATGCTGAAACCTTACTTTCAGATAATTCCATCTAGTATTGAATCCTGTTGAAATACAATCTATATTGGCACTTGAAAAGTTGTAAATGCAACCTACCACTTTAGAAAACAGGACAAAGGAAACACAAATTATGTTGCTCTGGAGATTTATTTGGGATCGAAACTGCCATTTGTTCTTCAATGACAGTACAGGTCTAGCATTTCTCTTTGAATTATCTTGCAAGCTTTTATTTAAGCAATTACAATCGGAATATAAGGCATTTCTGGAGATCAATGACTGCCTGGGAGGGGTTGCTCTTTGGTCCATTAACTACAACAAGTCATTAATTTCCATGAAAGGTCCGGCATGCACGTTATTATTACTAATATACACTGCAAGTGAAAAAAATACAGTAGGTTTATTGATTTCACTGTCTTCCCAGGATGATATAAACTAATTTCATTTGGATCTTCAAGACAAACAATGCTCCTATATATAAACCAATCATCTAACTTGCTTCTTTTCTTGGCAATTTAGTTTTGTCTACATTAAAGCAATTAATTTAAAAGACAATTAGAAGGAAAAAGGTCCTCAACCTAATATAACATTCTTTAAGAAACAAATTGCACTTAAATTAACTGTAGATTCTATCTATGTAGAAATTTGGTATTTATTAGTGTTCTTTTTTCACTAGTATCTCTCAGGAAAATTTGACAATGAAACATTTTAGAAGTTTGATCAAAATGGTTCAAGAAGAAACTCACTTATGGGTTAATTTTTAAGAGAAAAGAAACTACTTAATTCCCTAAAATACTGAATTCTAAATTAAAATATTGAAGCTAAAATTTATTTTATTTCAAACATTTGCATTGATTTTCTACTGAATACTTTAAATGCTTGGGCAATATTTATTAGTAAGAATCATAAGAATAGATGCATTTTAAAAATTATTATATGAGTGTGAAGGTGAATAATTTAAATATATCAATAATAAATATTATTTTGGATCAAAAGTATTTCAAGATTTATTTGACTAGACTCAATGGCAGCATATATACATATATATCTGTGAAATTAAACAGACAATTAAATTATATTTTTAATAAACCTGACATTTATTTTAATTACATAAACTATTAGTTATATATGGTGATTTAGAATTTCAAGTTTAAATTTACAGAAACTACATTATATGCTATGTTGTTACACACTAAGCAAATTATTTTTATCAGATACATTTTACTCTTTTGTTTATATTGTTAATAAGACCATGAAGTGGCTTATAGTTTTTGAACATTAAACCCATGTTGTCAGTTTAAAACCAAGTGCTGTCTGCTGCAAAACTTATTTATATTCTTGTTAGGAATTCCCAGTGAGAAATATGCAAAGTGACTCAAAAAAAAGTCCACAAGAAAAGCAAGGAAGTCCTGAGCTTGTTATTTCCAATACATTCTATGCTACAATGTAACCCAGACATTATCCTTAATTTTGATGATCATCCCTCAAAAAGAAAGATATTAATGCATTTATAAATTCATATACACATATGTTTGAAGCATAAATATTTTGTGTTTATGTTTATATGCACATAGATAGTTATGCTTGTATGTACATATATTACTTTCAGCACATACAAACTACATATTCAGTCAAAAAATTAAACTTTATATTACCCTCCTCACTTTAAAGATATCCATAATTAAAATCATATTTGCTGTGATTTATAATGAAGCATATTCTATAAAAACCTTGTTCAGCACTGTTAAAAATGTAAAGTGAATTTTATTTTATAACTTGAATTTAATACTCTAATGATGTCCTAAAATGTTCCATGTATTTACAATATTTGTTAAAATGTTCATTTTTATTAAAGTGTGAGATCACTTATTTTAAAATGGAAAATAATCATCATTCTCTTTTTTTCATTTTAGTATGTGGTACATGGAGGCAATTCAGAGAACATGCCACATACCTCTGCTTGCCAAGTATCTGAGTTTCTTGGCAATACATGTCTTATATCACTCAGGTATAAACCTGATGTTTACAGGGTAATATCATGCGTGGACCTTGAGTTCCCGAACACCACTTTGCTCAAAGTTACAGTATGTAACAAGAGTTCTGGCATTGAATCACCTGGCTTGGATAGCCAAGTATCTCTAGAAATGGCCCTTTAGATTCCTAAGCTGCTTATGGGCTCCAAAGAAGTGAAAACAAACAAAAATGTTTCTTTAGACATACAAAAAACATACCTATTATTTTCTTATGTGAATAACCTAACACTTTAGGACCTAAGAGATTAGACAAGGTAGTTGTCTAATATAAAGTAGATCTGAGTATACCACCACCTACATATCATCTTCTGAGCCCAAACAGACATAATGCCTGAGAACAAGAGAACAAAAGCTAGAAATATATTATAAGTACAGCCAGGTGTAGTCCAAAACTTCTCCTCCCAAAAAGTTATGAATAAACTTACTGTAACTTCAAGCTATTTAAACATGAGGTATATATATGTAGTATATACATATATATATGTATATAGTATATATATGTATATGTATATGTATATATATGTATATATATACATATATACATGTGTAGATATGTATATATATATGTATATAGTATATATACATATATATGTATATAGTAGGTATATATATGTAGTTTGTCAAAATATATCATTGTAATAAATTATATTAAAAATAATGGTAATTTAATTATTTATTTTAGATTTGGGGCCATGTCCATGAGTGCTCATATTTTCTGTTTTATTCTGTGCTAAGAGATTATTCATAGTTGGGCTTGGGGATAACATTTGGTTCCAGGGGTCAAAATCTAAGTCAGCTGCATGCAAGGTAAGTGTCTGACTTCATTAATCTCTCTGGCTCATTGCTTAGATTTTAAACCTTTTATTGAGTGTATCAGGGTAAAGATTCTACATCAAAATACACTTATATATTTAAAGAATCATTTAATAAGGCAGTCCCAGCATCTTATTTTCAGCACTACAACATTTTATATTTAATATGCATAACCCTGTTCTAGAGTAACACTTTTCTAAAGGAAAAAATTTATTGGGTATATATTAGAAAATATGGCTTGAGTTCTAAATGTATATTAGTGTTGAGCTGTTTTAGATGCTTTTTAAATTTAGCTGCCTAATCAAGAAATTCATGAGTGTATACACCCCTCTCTGTGTAGATTTATCTATAAATATTTCTAAATGTAACAAATGTAATATTAATTTACTTGAATATTATTTAACATGGTTTTTTCTAATTGTATTACATTATAATTTTATCTTTTCTTCTTCCTTATATGTCAACAATCATTCAACCACTTGAAAGCTAAGGAACAAAACATGCTACCATCAATCCCCATACAATTACTTCCACTTTGCTTACAATAGTGTTAGAGTAGTGTGGAAACTGTTAGCTGTGGAAACCATTGAATACTATTTAATCTAAAATTAAATGGATGAGATATGCACCTGAATATTTTTTATGTTCTAGATACTGAAAAATATAATGATACATTTTAGGAATAAACTAGGAAGACTATTATTTTTGAGACCTCGTGTGTAATAGTCATAATTATTTTTAAATAATTCCTCATATGGTTTCCTTTTATTAAAGAGGAGAAAAGCAAAGCTCCACCATATAATTAAGTTCATTCAATGGCTATAGTTGCTGAAGCAGGTTAAGAAAAGAGTCCTGCTAATATCTAAAATATATCAGGAATTCCATTCGTGCAGCACCAAGCTTGTAATTTTCCTTTTGCTCATATATACTATAAAATTACATTTTCATACTATTCGTTAGTTATGGTTTTTTGTTTTCTATTGAGAGAAAAAAATTATTGTTACATAAATTCTTGTAATTGCTTATCCAAAGTAAATGAAAATTATAAATTATTCCCTGCTAAGATATTTTTCACAATAATTTTGAGAAACAATCTTATGGCATGATGGACAAAGGGTCATGTTTTAAAAGAATTTATGCATGGAATTAAATTTTGTCTCTTAATTTAGTGGATTATTTGAGCTCCTTCCACCCATGTAATTAGTAGAAAAGGCAATATGTAATAGACTGTTTCAAGATTTAATTTTTGGATCCAGAGAGCTAAATCAGAAGATCAGGCGTTGTTAACCTGGCAGGTGATTGACCTGGTTTTGTTCCTGATCCTGGCATCCCATAATCCACCAGCCTGCCAGGAATGATCCCTGAGTGCAGAGGCAGGAGTAAAGCCTGAATACAAATGATGTGACCCAAACATCATCATGATGATCATCAACATCATAATAAGGTTAAAGTCAATTTCCTTCATTCTGGATAAAAAAAGTTATCTCAAATCGAAAATATGAGCCTAATTGTGGGAGTGACTCTGTGATTTAACATAAGCAGAGGGTTTTCCATATTTGTGAATGTCTGTGTCTGTACTGTATGGGAGGTAGGTTGTATGATACAGTAAATTCTGACTGGAAATTTTGTAGTTCTTAATTTGTAAAGGGGTTATCCCTGGGTAGATTTCCATACATGGAGATGCTTAACCAGAGGCTGGAAAATGACACATTTGCCAGAATTGCTGTCAAGGGAGACCAAATAGTGAAAGGAAAATTCTAAGACCATTGGATCTTCCAGCAATTTAATTTTCTTTCTCATGAGAAAAATATAAGAATAAGAAACTATTGTCTACTGGTTGCCCTTAAACAAAGCTCACTATCTTTAAACTTGTACCTAGGTATGCCATCTTTTCAAATATTCTGTTCAGTAAACTGTAGAATTTTTCTGCTGCTCCTAAACAATGGAAAATAATCATATGCATTGAATTAAGTAAAAGAGTTTTAAATGGACTTCAAATGGTTTAAAAATTATGTCCAAATTAAACATAATTCATTATTGGAAGTCTCATAACACATACAAAATAACAATTCACAGAGGGAATTGGCTAGACTTCTGGCACAATGGTCAACGTAAATTTTATTTATATACAGATTATTCTGAGATTTCAAAACTATCCAAACAATTCATGAAACTTGTCCCTGGTAAACTATGTTGGCCCTATATATTTGAAGAGGTGACAGCATATGTTCCCAGCATAAGGTTGTATTTATCTCCATATTAGCTTTTAAGGAAAAAAACTGGTAATGTCTCTCTATAATAGCAAGATGTATAAATCTTTGGGACTGGGATAGTGGCACAGGTGTTAAAGTGCCCTTTCCTTATAAAAAACTGATCCTATATGATCCCTGGCACCACATATTATTCCTAAATACAGAGTCAGACATAAACAGTGATCACAGATGGGTGTGTGTGTGTCCCCTCTGAAAATAATATCTAAACTAGATTCACCACATAATGTTTGGTATCATTGATTTTCTCAAATCCTTAAAGTCTTTACTATCCTTTAATTTTGAAAACATCACTGTATTTAACCTCCTTTAATAAACTGTATTAGCTCCTAAACTTGGGATGATTATAATAAAGTGTGATCATTTCTCTTATAAGGATATCCAATGATTGCATCAAGTTGCCCAGATAATCCATAATAGTCTTCATCTCAAGATTTTTTAACATTATCACAACTGCAAATATCCTTATTTTCTGTATAAGCAACACTTACACCAAATCCAGGATGTAGACAAGTTAGACAAAATCAGAATGAGAGGAAGGAAAGACTATAACCCAACCAACATAAAATCCATGTCTTAAAACTTTCATGTTCAATATTTAGCTCTAACCAAAGAGAAAAACAACAATGTTATCAATATTATTAAGTTATGTGGAGTTAAGATGTTAAGGTATAAAAATGTATCAAAAAAAAACTTCATTGAATTTTAGAGTGAGAAAATAAAATAACTCTAAATATAGTTCTCACAATATATCCTAATTGCTGGAGAGCTATTTGGAGATATAGAAATAATCCACAGGGAGTGAAGAAAGCATTGAATAAATGATTCTAAAAGGAATTAGATAGCATTTACTGACTTTAATATAGCCTAGGGAGTTTTGGCAAGCTAGAATTTCATGGTGAGGGCACTATATCTCAAATGCCTTTAGTTGCTGTTTAGTTACTTATGTGATAAGTGTGACAAGAAAGGAAGTGAACAAGTTAGAAAGGCAGTTATTTTAAATTTTAAATAAAATCAAACCGGGAGAAAACATGGAGCTATCAGTACATGACTTTAAACATTTTATGCAAACCTCTTTATTTCTCTAACTAGAGAGGTTTCCCAGGAACGAACTCTTCCGTAAACTGTCAGAATAACTTTATATATACCCTGTTGAAAGGAAATTTTAAAAAATGATGATACATTCAACAAAGCACAAGAATGTATCAGATGGAAGTGAGAAAACTATAATCAGAAGTGACAGAAATGAGTGCATAGTAGATGACATACAAAATTCTATAGGGTGTGTCAACAAGAGTTGCAGTAGATAATGAGAGATCAGTGAGATACAAGATAAAATGCATGAAATGTCAAGAAATCAATGAAAGATAAAAAAAAATGTTTGAAAAGAAATTAGTAGAAATTAAAGCCTCCTAAAACTGGAGAGACATAGGGTGAGTTGAAGAGGAACAATATGAAAATTGCCAAGATCCCTGAGGAAAGAAGACAAATCTATGAAGAACTCTTACTAAAGAAATCGTAAGAGTGTCCAAGCTTTGAATGGAAGCACACAAATTCAAGAGAATTGAATGGTCCTAGTAAAAATATATTTAAATATAAAAACTCAAGATATAAGCAGAAGGACAAAAACCAAAGGCAGAGAAAGAAATTTGCAAACAGAAAGATCAAGAAAGGAACTAACATACAAAGGAAAACTCATAAAATTCATAGCAAATTTCTCAAATAAAACTCAATTTATCTAATAAAGCTCTAATAAAAGTCATCAAAGAATAGTGGCATTTAATAAAAATAAAATAAATATAACTGAATAAATGAAGAACTTACTAAGATTACTGTTTGCAGACAGGTTATCTTTCACATTTGGAGAAATGACAGAACTTATCACAGGCAACAGTTTAGGGAATCTATCAACTTTAACAGTGTTATAAGACTTAAAGGAATTTCTTAAAAGATTAGACAAAATGCTCAACACTTTGTCAATCAGTATGACATTCACTCATAACACTTAGGATTGCCTTCTAATAGATTAATTAAAGTCTGTTTATTTCTAGCTTGCTAAGGGATTTAATGCTTTCTAATGATATATTAACATTTAATTTATATTGAACTCAACCTTTTATGTTTGTTCAGGGGATTTTTTTTCACATATAGAGATATTTATAATGTAATTTTTTTCTTATTGATGAAGATTCCTAAATATTGCCCATAATATTTTCTGACATAATTTATATTATGTTTGAGATAAATATATTTTATAGCCTATTCAGATTGTCCCCTTTAAATATATTAATTCTAGTCACTCTCACTGAATTATATGCCTATATTTATCATTTATTATTTCATTTGCATTTTAGAATATAGCAGCAAATACTTATTTATACAACTATTTTTATATGTGACTAAATAAAAAGATGTACAGTTTTTGAAAAAAATGTCTTAATTTGTTGATTTGCAGGTATTTTTTTTAATTCCAGGGGGTTAGCTTTACTTATTTATAAATGTGTGAGATTTCACAAAACCTAACACATATTTTTTAAAATGATGAAAAAAAAACACACTAAGAAATAAGCAACAAATAGCCTATGTCATTGGAACCAGAGTTTGTCTGTTTTATAGAACTGATCTTATGGTAGCGGGGAGATTTGTTGGCTGGAGAGGTACGTGGAACACACTGATGAAAAGAAATAACACTCTGGTGTCTGGTGTGCTATTGCAATGCTGAATGTCTGAAGTATATAATTACCAGTAAGTGTATTGTAAATATGGTACCTTATTAAAACTAGTAAGAAATAGACAATAAATGAAAATATGGAAAACTTATAGAAATGAGCATAGTGCGGTTCCACAAAAAGGAAATATTTTGCATAAAGTCTAGATTGGACTCTCCCCCCTTCTGTCTGAAACATTGTGCAATAGATCCAACTACTTGTGAGGACTTTCAGGCTGATACGAATATAAAAAAAAGAAAAGAAAAGAAACATTTTCTTACTAATCATAATGAATATTCCCCTCATAGTCACCAATACTTCATGAAACCAGCTAGCCTTAATATATCATACAGTATCCACTTTTAAGTAGCCGAAATTGGTAACTTTGTGTAACTTTTTGTTTTTGTTTTTGTTTTTGTTTTTTGGTCACACCTGGCAGTGCTCAGGGGTTACTCCTGGCTCTACATTCAGAAATCACTCCTCGAAGGCTCAGGGACCTGATGGGATGCAGGGATTTGAACTATCTTCCTTCTGTATGCAAGGCAAATGCCCTGCCTCCATGCAATCTCTCCCTCCCCCCTCCCCCTTTTTTTTTGAGTTTTGGTTTTTGGGTCACACCCAGCGGCACTCAGGTTTACTATTGGCTCTGTGCTCAGAAATTGCTCTAGCAGTCTTCAGGGACCATATGGAATATCAGGGATTCGAACCACTTTCCGCCCTGGTTTGGCTACGGGCAAGGCAAGCGCCCTACTGCTGTGCTATCTCTCCAGCCCTATGTTTGAGTAATTTTTATGAGTTTTTATTTTGACAAAGGTATGAAGCCATGAAATAAGAGACTACCTTTTTATGTTATATAGCAGATGTACATCAGATTAAAAATTTAAGACTTTCAAAAACGTTTAAAAGTTTAATATTATTATCTTGTCAGGGGCATAGTATAGTGGGTATGAAGTAATACAGATTTGATCCATTATGTATTAAAAATTTTATTCACTAAACTTTGAAAGCATCAATTTCAAACTGCTTCATTCACAACAAAGTTTTATTAATATAAAACTCAAAATTTCTAGAAAAAATATATCATTCCTCGTTTGTGGAAGGTGTCCAAAAAGCATATATCCCCCAAATATTGCTGATTGGTTTTTGCATAATGGATTGAGAAGTATTATTATTTATTGTGTAAGTTTAAATTTTCCAAAGAAAAAGAAATAATTATTGTACACTTTAAA
>PVKC010043717.1:0-11744 GCA_004027635.1 Crocidura indochinensis | reverse complement strand
CATCACTGAATGTGGTCCAAAAAGCAGCAAAAATTGCTCATAGAGGTAGTCACTTGCTTTAAGTCACTTGCCTTGCACTTGGTCAGCCTAGTTTGATACCCAACCCCACATATGAGGTTCATTGAGCAGGGCCCTAAGTTCTCCCTGAGCAGAGTACCAGGTGTGGTCCCAAAACCAAAATATAAAAATAATAAAATTACACGCATTACAATATGTGAAATAAAATCTTTAATCTTTGTACACATAATTAAGCAAAAATGAAAAGCAAACATAAATCCAAAATAGATAAGCTTTCCTTCACTGAGTTATACTGTATAGAGTTTACTCTTTAAAATATTTAACAAGAACCTTCAGGGTTGTATAATATTAAATGCAGCAAATTTTTTCAGAAGAACATAATATGTTAATGGTTCATATGTAATAAACAATTAATGAATATGCTAAACTAGGAAAATTGTGAAGAAATCTAGAATAATAATAGCTATGTAATTTTTTAGCTTTGCGGTATTGGTTCCTGATGATATCTGATTAACATTTTTATAATTTAATTATCCTCAAATGAAAGGTCTTTCAATAGTACTTAGCAGTTTAGGTAACTGAGCTTTTATGTTATCTTTTTGACAGAGCAGTCTGGAGCTTAGTATTATTGTTGCTATTCTTCATAAGTAAATAAACTGACCAGAATTTGAGATGTACACAAAATAAGTTAATAGTTTATTTTGTACTTAAGTCCTTACTTCTATGACCTTTAAAAATGGTTTGATCCAAGTGAGTTTTCAGTTAGTTAAATGTAATGAAGCTATAAAATTCCTCAATCAGAAAAGTTATCTTCATAAAAATCCTTTCTGGTTTAATCAGATTTAGATTTTGGAAATCATAATTTCTAATATTTTGGGTGGGAGCTTCTAAGTGGTGTTCAGGGTATCTGGGTGCCCCAGCCTGCTGATGTTCAGACCCTAGGTATTCTATTGGGGGTTGTCTGGAATAACCTAGTGGTACTTGGGGATCTCCATAGTCACACCTAGTTGTTCAGGGGACTCCAGTGCTGGGGAGGGCCTGCCACGGCCAATTTTAAACCAGGATCAACTAATTTCAAGGCATGCACTCTCATCCATTACTATCTCTTATGCTGCTTTTGTTCTTTGTATAGAAATTTATGCCTAGTAAAAATATTTTATTAAGGTGTCTAAAATTTGGTTACTGATTTTTTATCATCCTAGCTCAGTTCTGTTCCTTATATTTGTGCTTTCTTTCATCAATTCTACCTCTTTAAGCTTAAATCTATGCTTAGACTCCATGAAGGTAGACAGCTCTATAAAATTTACTTTTCAAAAGCAGATTACATTTTCTAAGTATACTCTTAGAAATGAAAGTAGTTCAGTGGAAGTCTCAATACCCTAAATAGCTTTGTAAAATATTCTTTCTGTCCTTTTAATTAGTTTGTATCTTTCTAGCTCCAAAGTAGCCCAACTTGCATGTCCCATTTTCATGAGAGAGCAATCTGTAAAATGTCAGTCACAAGGAAAGTAATTGAAAACTAATGCCACATAGAGAACTATGGCTAGAATATTTATATTAATCATATTATTATAGTTTCTCAATAATTAAAGAAATATCTATTTTTGGGTAACTTTAATTTGGCATACTTAATACAAAGTATTTTTATCCTCAATAAAATATCATCCAAAATATTTCTCCCTAGAACATATAATTGTTTTCTTAACATTCATTCACTATAACATTTTCTATTTTTTTTTTTTTGGATCACACCCAGTGACACACAGGGATTATTCCTGGCTATGCGCTCAGAAATCGTTCCTGGCTTGTGGGACCATATGAAATGCTGGGGGCAGTCTGTCCTAGGCTAGTGCCAGCAAGACAGACACCTTACCACTCTGCACCATCGCTCCAGCCCCACATTCACTGTAACATTTTCTTTGTGACAATTGAGCTATAAGATTGTTTGTAATAAATCATAACTTATTGACATATAAAGATTCATAACTTTGTAAAGTATTTAATATTTAAAGATATTTGTATTTTTATTACAACACTATGGCTATGGTTAAGGTGGAATATTTCCCTGAGTTATAGATAAATGGAAAATAACAGATTATTTTCAGAAATATAAAAAATTACTTTTAGTCAACCTATAACCATAAATTTTTATTGCTTACTGGTCATCTGTAAACATAATAACCAATGATAAGGCATTTAAAATTTCCAATATTTCTATTTGTTTTATATATATTTGTATATATAATTTTTGTTTTGTTTTTGGGTCACACCCGGCAGTGCTCACTCCTGGCTCCACGCTCAGAAATTGCTCCCGCTCAGAAATCCTGGCATTCGAACCAATGACCTCCTGCATGAAAGGCAAATGCCTTATCTCCATGTTATCTCTCCGGCCCCTGTTTTATATTTTATATTAGTTACTACTTTTATTTTTTTGTTTGTTTGTTTTTTGGACCACACCCACTGACACTCGGAGGTTACTCTTGGCTATGCACTCAGAAATCGCTCCTGATTTGGGGGACAATATGGGACTCCGGAGGATTGAACCGTGGTCCGTCCTAGGTTAGCACATGCAAGACAAAGGCTCTACCACTTGCACCAGTCCCTTTATTTTTCTAAAACAAAATAAAAGTATATTTAAGGGTTCTAAATCTTTGTATATTGTCAATACACAGACTCAGAAGCATTATTATTCTGTAGACATTATTGTTAATTTGGGGAGAACCATGTGAATTTGATGCCTGTTATTATTCTATATGATCCCCCTGAGCCAGGAGCGATTTCTGAGCACAAAGCCAGGAGTAATCAACCCCTGAGTGCCGCTGAGTGTGGCTCAAAACATCAAAAAAAATTATTGAAAGAGCTTTTAGTAGACTTAAAAGAAAATCTCATTTGTGCTTGGCAGGTTTATCAAGAGTGTCAGATATAATTAAAGCAATATTTTCTTTTTGATAAAGTAATTTTAAAATATCTATTCCCCACTATTTCAGAAAACTTAGTAAACATAAACTTTTTCCTTCAAAATGTTATTTAACTTTTTCAAATCTAAATCTTTCTAAATATGTTTTCTTACAAAATATTCTAGTGTAGTTAGGGAAATACCACTAACAACTATCATGGCAATGTTAATGAGTGAGAGAAGTAGAATGCCTGTTTCAAATATAGGCAGGATTGAGAAGGAGGGAAGAGGGACATTAGTGTTGGGAATATTGCACTGGGGAAGGGGAGTTTTAGTTTATGACTGTAACCTAACTACAAGCATGGTGATTAAATAAAGATTAAAAAATAGTCATATAGCATTATTTATTTTAAAATTGCTTTCTATTTATGTATTTTATAGCAGTTTCTTATCAATCTCTTCAAAGTTATCAGTATGAAGAAAATATTTCCTAAGCATTGTGTAGATAATTTTTATTATAATTTTTATTTTAATCATAGTGGCTTACATATTGTTGACAGTAATATTTTAGGTACATGTTAACATAAAATCAGGGGAATTCCCAGCACCAAATTGTCCTCTCTCCACCTCTGTTCCCTGTCCTACTTCCCATACCCCCTCCCTCACCCCAGGGCTGCCAGAATAAGTGGTCCCTCTGTGCCTAGCTAACTACTTAGTGGTCCTACACCTGTTTAGTCTTGGTACCTCCCTTATTCTCCTCACCCCCTAATTGGGAGGCGGGACTAGTTAGTTCAAGTTATGTGGTTTTGTTTGAAGAAGAGAAAAGTAATAACCTGGAGAAAAAAAAAAAAAGTTCAATACTCCGAATGGGCAGAGTCCTTCTAGAGGCTTTCATCCTTGGTTTGAGAGATGAAGGGGAAAAAGAAGGTGAAAATTCTCTCAATGAGACTTAAGAATAAATTAGAACTGAACCAAGTTGTACTATGAACAGATAATGATTTCTCATAGATATCTACTCACTATACGACAATATTCTTTTGTTGTTGTTGTTGTTGTTTTGTTTTGTGGGTCACACCCAGCAGCCCTCAGGGGTTACTCCTGGCTCCACTCTCAGAAATCACTGCTGGCAGGCTCGGGGGACCATATGGGATGTCGGGATTTAAGCCAATAACCTTCTGTAAGAAAGGCAAACACCTTACCTCCATGCTATCTCTCCGGCCCCAAGACAATGTTCTTTTTTTTTGTTTGTTTTTTTGTTTTTTTGTTTTGGGGTCACACCCGGCAGTGCTCAGGGCTTACTCCTGGCTCCATGCTTAGAAATTGCTCCTGGCAGGCACGGGGGACCATATGGGGCACCGGGACTCGAACCGATGACCTTTTGCATGAAAGGCAAACGCCTTACCTCCATGCTATCTCCCGGGCCCCGACAATATTCTTAATGAAAGAAAAATAAATAGTTCCATCTGATATAATATACTAATTTAAGTGTGTGTAAGTTACCATGTGTTTTTAAAATGCCTCTACTATTATCATCCTTGACCTATAAGTAGATTCTCCTGGCAGAATTCTAACCAAACTGTAGAATTTAAACTTAACATCCTTGCACATTTCTCAACATTTTTAACATTAAAATATGGATTTTTAAGAATAAAACAGTAATAGGATGACCTTTAGAGGACAGATATTTATATAGAATCTATAAAATATTACAATTACTAAAGACTTCCATTCTGTAGTCAAATTTATTTTATCTTGATAAAAATAATAGTCTGATTAGAATGAGAAAGAATTTTTCATTCTTGAGGAACTGTCTTTACAAAGTTTTTTGCAGAGATAGTTTAAATATTGGATGAGTCTGACCTAGTTATCCTTTTTTTCTTGCTTCTTCTCTTATCCAGATTCTGGCATTGTGCTTTGGCAGGCTAGACTCTATTATTTAGGCATCACAGCATGATGAGATTGTAGAACTTGACTCTGAGCCCAAAGCCATTATGGTCCATTATCTTTTTCTACTTTTCAAGGTTGATGCTAATATATAATGTAGCAGTGATGAGAACAGTGTAGAAATAGTGAATTCTTGTTTAAATCTCACCTCAGTTTGTAATTGTCTTAAGCAAGATGATTAACTTTTTAGTTCAGTAATATTTTATTTGATGTCATTATTCTGCAAAGGAATTCACTGTGTATATTTTTGACTTGTGAGCAGAAGAGTGTTTTTGTTTTCTATATTATTTCTCTTATGGAAATTGTTCCAAACAAAGATATTTCTAGAAAAACTGTGGTTAATTACTTAGGTTTTTAGTGCAAAATTCTGGAAAAATTGTACTTTGGTAGAGATTTAAACCTATAACAGGACTTTTACAGGACTACTACATGATTGATTTTAGCTTAGAATACTGAATTTGGGGCTGCATGATAGTATATCAGTTAGTACACAAGATTTGCAAGTGGACTGCCCATGTTCATGTCCCAGTACCTTGTCTCATCCTCCAATCCCTGTCTGAGTGCAGAACCAAAAGTAAACCCTAAACAGTTCCAGTTGTGGCCAAAAGCCCAAATAAATGTTAATTTTTAAAATATTAAATTTAAAATATTAAATATACATCATGGTTTTCAGAAGAAATTTTTATATAATAGAATCCATTAGGTATTTTAATAATCTAATTTACCACTTCTGTATAAAGTATAGGATACAGATTTTTTTATAGTTTTCCATTTAAGCAAGAATTTAATGTAAAATCACAGAAATGGACAGTTTATCTTTTTCTCAAATTTATACAGAATTAGTAAATCAATGGTATTCAAAGAACTGTATTATGCTCTAATATAATTCTCAGAGATGAAAAAGATTTAGATAATTATAATAAAAGTTATGGCTAACTTTAAAAGTTCATTCAACCTATTGTCTTTAGAATTACTTGCTTGTGATAAAGCAGAGTTTATTCTGTGTCAAAAAAGAGTTTACTGCTTGATTTTGTATGATTCATGAGTTAAGGACAGTTATTGCTTTATTAACATGATTGAAAAAAATACTAATAATTTGTTGCATTAAATTATGTGGAATTATAATTTCAATCCCCATAATTATATTTTATGAAAACACAAGTATGCTCATTCCTATTTCTAATTTCTAATTTCCTATTGCTATTAAAACATTAAGCTTTAAATGTAGAGTTAAGTAGTTGCTACAAGATCATATAGACCAGAAGGTTAAAATATTTATTATCTAATCCATGGAAAAAGTTTCTAAACTTTTGCTTTAGATAACTGAGTCAAAACAAAGAGATTTTTGGTAACCTTATCTCCTTGCCTTGGTAATTGATTGTTTCTGAGCATGGCAAAGGGAGATTTTTTTTAAAGAAAAAGTCACAAAACCTAAGATTACTATTAAATTCTTTTTAAATATTTCTTTTTGGCCTTTAACTTCGACTTTAAGGAAATTCACCCTGAAATTAAAACTCATACTTTCTGTTTTTAGTTTGAATTAAGAATAGGAGAAAGTAGACAGAATCACAGAGAAAATATAGAATTTGAATCAGTATAACTTTTATATTTCTATTATATGAGATAATACATTTCATCATTATTAGTAGTTTTGTTTGGTTTTTCTAGGTTTTTATTTTAGAAATTACCCAAAAGACTTCCATTTGAGATATTGTTCTTATAAAGTACATCTAAACGCATAAACAATCTGTAAAATTAGTATATAAAAATGGGATTGTTTCTAATAAAAAGCTATCAATATTTATTTGAGCAATTTTCCTACAAAATAAAATAAAATGTTTATAAGATCCTATTTAGAGATCTTTAAAGGAATCATTTCTATTTAATTATGAAGTATTATATAGCCATACATAGAACCAGTGACTCACTGATGACTAACAGTATGAAAGCCAAGTTAATCTGCCTGCCTTGCCTCTTCAGATATGGTCCTTGACCAACAAGTGAGCTCAGGCCAGCTTAATGAGGATGTGCGCCATAGAGTCCACGAGGCACTGATGAAACAGCATCACCACCAAAATCAGAAAAAACTCACGAACAGAATTCCCATTGTTCGCTCCTTTGCTGATATTGGCAAGAAACAATCAGAACCAAATTCTATGGATAAAAACGGTAAACTCTCTCTTTACTGTATTTGCCTATGATAGATCTCTGAATTACCGAAGTGCTTCTGGACCCTTTACAATATTTTGAGTATAACATAATGAAATCAATATTATTTTTAGGGTTTTCTTTTCATAGACAGAATTATTTTTAAGCGTTAGCATCAAATTTTAGTAGAGAATTTAAATTTTAGTAAAAGACAACTTAAGAATGTAAGATAAATGTTTATCTGTTAAGTAGTTATGAACTTAAATGTAGCAAAATTAATTAAGTATTGGTTGCATCCCAAACAAGAACCTAACCTTTTGTATTACCTTGAAAATGTAACGTAACACTCGATTATGCTATAGATCAGTGGTTTTCAGTTGCTTGTGTGTGGAAAGCTGCTGGTTCACATATATAACAAGGGTAAAAACATTGCCAGAAATGGTCTTTTAAAACAAATAACAAACAGTAACATTGTGTATTTGTGGAAAAAATTGATTTTATGTTTTTCATAGTAAACAAACTTTATTAACTATACTGATTACATTAGCTTATTTCCAGTTCATGGGTTCGTTGCTATTGGTAATGTTGCATCTTCAATGCACGTGAGTGAGGCCCCACATTTAACATCTTTGTTTACCAACATAGATTTGCTTTCTAGCAATCATGAATACTCATGGTATGATCTTTAGAGTGTTTTTATTATATCTCTGTTTTCTTAAAACTTTGTCACATTATCATTTGCATAAGAAAATTGCTTATGATTTCTTGGTATCATTTTCAAAATGGATTTATAGTGAAGATTATATAAATGTGTTAAATTTCTAACAACAAAAGTTCCCTATTCTATCATAAAAAATAAGATAGTATTTTCACATGCTTGATAATAATGATACAAATTTTCACAAATAGACTGAAGTATATGTACTGATATTTTGTAATGTCTTATGTAGTTTCACTTCTATTTTTAGAGGTTTCAGGAAAATTTTACATATAAATATATGAAAATGAGCTATCTCCAGAAGACATTTTATACCCTATTTCATCTGATTAAATACAATATATGCAATTTAATAGAAAAATGCTTCAACAAATTCTGAAGCTATTATTATTATTATTTCAGAACATAGAATCAGTCATTAAAGGCAGAATAATTTTTGAAAAGGTCTTTAGGTTTTAAAAGACTTATATTACAATGAAAGTCATTTTCCTTATGAGTCTGCAATTGTGAATATAAGCTCAGTGAATATATCATGAGCACTTTATGATTTATATCAACTGGTATTTATAGGTTCCACTGAACATTTTGAGAATTATTGTTTGATTTGAAGTGTAACAGTTTTAAAATATATTTACATTCTACATGATAATTTTCTTAAAATATATTAAACATAAAAATGGCAATATATAAGCTGGAGAGATAGCACAGCAGTAGGGCATTTACCTTGCATGAGGCTGACCCAGGAAGAACCCAGTTCGATTCCTGGTATCCCATATTCCTGCCTGCCAGGGGTGATTTCTGAGTGCAGAAGCAAGGAGTAACTCCTGAGCACCACTGGGTGTGGCCCCCCAACTAACCAACCAATCAATAAATAAAGTTAAATAAAATGGCAAACATTTTAAAAGTTATGAGATTTGTTATAATTAATATTATGTTTTTATGAAAATTACTAATATTTATTGGGTAGGATGATATTAAGAAAATAAATTAATTTATATACTAATTTTATTATAGTATAAAATGATATAATTTCATAAACCTTATTCAAATATTTACTTGAACCAGTGCTAATGCTTAATGAAATAAACATTTTATAAAAATAAGCTACTGTTTTTATTTCAGAACAGTTTTTCTGAAAATTTAACAATAAAATAAATATCTATAAGCAAACATTGAAGTCTTTTATCATCAACTAGCTATAATTTATAACTCAATTTTTATGATAATGTGTATTACAAAATAATTTTGTCATGTTTGGGTTTTTGAGGGAAAAAAGATATTGAATTTACTGGATAGATCATTTTTTGAAATTACCTGTAGACTTGACAAACTCTTTGCTACTGCATCATTGCAAAAGATACAAGAATTATAGACAGAAATCACAACACTACAAATAGACTTTACAGAGACAAAGTTTTCTGCTTTTTGTCTTACTCAGGCTTAATTTCTCTAAAAGTTAGAATATGAGTAGTTCAGAAGTGATTCTGTCACTATCTGTACATCGGCTTTTATTTGAATACATATGGACCCTATTGTAGCATACATTAGGAAAAAACTTGGAAACATTTCTAATAAGATTTGTATATCCAATTAAGTATTGTTGTCAAAAGAGGCTTACTAGACCTAGGCTTATGCCACCCTCTTATGACTGTGTCTTGCTTCCTCACACACTTTGCATAATTATGTGTTGAGAATTTAAAAAAATTATTTATATTTTATGAAAGCACAGTAATTCAGTTAGTTGTATTTGAGTTTTAGACTTAAATATTATACTATTACCAGTGTCAACTTCCCTCCACCAATGCTCCTGGATTGCCTCCCATAAATCTCTAATACCCTGAAATTATGGTCTCATATTTCAGTATTGTTGACTCTGTGATTTGGACATTTAGTTCTATATTTTCTTAACACAACCAATGTACCGATCCCCTTGACTCCTGATCCTTGTTGCTTCTCTTCTTTTCTCCTCTTCCCCCCATTGTCTTTTCTTCTCCTTATACTCTGGGGCCAAGGATAATCTAGGCACCTTCCATTAAACCATTGCATTCCTTCATGCAGCTATTCTAGACATGTGATATCATCCTGTACTTACCCTTCTTCTCTTGCCTTCCAATTCCACCCATATTTCAGAGAATTGCATCTATTTATCTTTCCTATAGCTGTGTTTTTATTGTGTATATATATTCATGATCTACTTACCTGTCATTGACTATCTAGGTTGATTCCAAATCTTAGCTTTTGTACTGAATGTTGTAATTAGTAATGTTGTGCATATATGTCCTTTTGAATGAATATTATTCTGTCCCGCTGATAGCTACCCCAAAGTAGAAATGATGGGTCATATGGCAGTTTAATACTAAGTTTACTGAGATCCGTTCAGATGGTTTTCCAAAGGAGTTGAACCAGGTAACATTCGACCAGCAGTAGATGATTGTTACTTTTTCACCACATCTCAGAATTTTGATATGTTTCATTCTCACAGGTGTACGATGATATCTTATCTTCATTGTGATTTCATGATAGTGATGATGAGCATTTTACATGTGCCTGTTTTCCACCTCTCAGAAAACAGTGTCTGTTCATTTCCTCTCCTCATTTTTTGGGATGGGATTTTTAAGATTTTCTTTTTGTTAATCTTTGTGAGTACTTTACATTTTGGAAATCAACCCTTTATCTAATATGTTGAATGCAAATATTTTCTCCCATTCAGCTGTTTTAACCTATGTATCTTTTGCCATACTGAATTTTTTTTTTAATATTTTGGGCCACACCTGGTGGCACTCAGAAGTCACCTTTTGCTCTGTGCTCAGAAATTACTCCTGGGAGGTTTGGGAACCTTATGGGATGCTAATGATTCAACTCAGATAGGTTGAGTGTGAGGAAAATGCCCTAACAAAGAATCTTTTTAGATTGATATAGTCCCACTTTTTTTTTTGTTGTTTTGATTATATAGGCTTTGCCAATGGCATCACATCATTGAAGATTCCTCCCAGGTCTAGTGTTAAGTACTCTAGCTATATTTCCCTCAACTTTATACAGTAAATTGATATCAAAGTCTTTGATCTACTTTGAATTGACATTTGTGTAAGGTGTGAGATATGGAGCAAGCTTTAATTTCCTACATGTGGTTATTCAATTCTCCCAGCACCATTTGTTGAATAAATTATCTTAATCCATTTGCTGCTTGCAGCTCCTTTGTAAAATATTATCTGTTTATATGGTCGGTTGTTATTGGATATTCTTCTTGTTCTTTATTTAAGCACCATGATTACATATATGATTGTAGTTGGTTTTAGTCATAAAAAAAAAAAACCCCTTAACCAGTGCAACTGTATCACCACCAATGACCCTATCTCCCTCCTTCCCCACCCCTCCCTGTATTTGAGACTGGCATTCTACTGCTCTCACTCATTAATATTGTCATGATAGTTATTGTAGTCATCTAACTTGATTTATTCAGTAACATACAATTTTGGTCCCAATGATTTTATAGTATACTTCAAGTTATGTAATGAGATGCCTCCTTGATTTTTATATTTCAGTATAAATAGTTTTGATATCTGGGATCTTTTATGATTTCACAGAAACTTCATAATTGACTTTAAAACCTTGAAGAATATTTTCTGAACTTGGATAGGATTTGCATTGAGTTTTTTTTGTTTTGTTTTGTTTTTAATAATATATATTTTTTTATTTTTTGTATATTGTTGACAATAATATTTTAAGTACATATTAACATAAAATCAGGGGGATTCCCATATCAAATTGTCCTCCTCCCACCTCCATTCCCATCCTACCACCCATGTCCCCCCCCCTCTCCTTTGAGGCTGCTAGAATAGGTGGTCTCCTCTGTGCCTAGCTTACAGCTTAGTGGTCTTATACTTGTTTGGTCTTGGTACTTCCCTTATTTCCCTCTCTAACTGGGAGGTGGGACTAGATAGTTCTAGTTATGCGGTTTTGTTTGATTAAGAGAAAAGTGATAAACTGGGGAAAAATCAAATATGCCAAAAATGGGCGGAG
>PVKC010043716.1:0-11720 GCA_004027635.1 Crocidura indochinensis | reverse complement strand
ATCTTACACTTTCAAGGGAGCCATTTTAACAGAATGGTCGAAAACATGTTGGTAAATATGTGAGAAATTTAAACTGTTTTAAAATTGTAAAATATGAATTAGTAAAGACTGAAAAATAACATGGAATTTTTTAAATAATAAAAATAATACCATTGATCAATCAGTATCATTCTGGGTGCTATATTAATGATATGAAATGGAAAATATCTTAGTATTTCTTCATTCATAGTAGCATTATCTACAATAATCAAAACATGGAATCAATGTTGGTTATCTATAGAAGATGAGTGAATAAAGATGCTGTGGAATGCTATTTTTGTGTTTATAGATACTACTGTTTTCTGAGATAAAATTGATGATGTTAAACCAGACACACAGAGACAGGAGGACAACAGAGATATATAAAGAATAAAGTTTATTGAAAATTAGAACTCATCGGTTTTAGCACATATTATATACTTTTTCTTTACACAAAGACCACATTTTTACCTCATTGATTTATGGTGGGGTTACAGGGGAAAAAACTAAAAGCTTTTTTGACTCTAATTTATGAGTATTTCCTCCTATATTTAAGTACACTTCCAGGATAATTGTTCCTGGAATATTTTACAGTCCATCTGGAAGTGTCAATTTTGAGGTTAACTCTTCATGCGCCATATCCTGTTCCCCCTCTATAAACTTTTCACTAGCTGACTCATATTGCTCCTGAACAAACTCACAAAATAAGCAATACGTGGAAGTTAGGATATTCTGATAACTTGACATATATCACATTCACCTAACTTCGGGCAGCTCTAATTTTGGCTTCCAATTCTGAAATTGTCTCTGTTCAAGGCTAACTCTTAAAATGGGGTCTATCCTTACACTGAGAATGCGAAATTATTTAAGAAGAGAAAATAAAACACCAAACAGTACTACCCAGATGTGTAATATAATATAGCCAAGAGTTATAATAAACAAAGCTAACTGCTTGATCAGTGCATAACTGTTATAGTTACTCAATAGAGAGTGTAATGGGAATAAACAGAGTAAGTTGTAATTGTTGGAGGGGTTTGTTTTGGGACCACACCCGGTGCCAATAACATCAAGACCTTAATAAATCATTTTCTTAAAAAATTGTTATGAGATTCAAGCTTTGGATATGTGACATATAAATTTTTATAGTTGAATATGTTCATATACTATAGACCAATTACAGTGAGATGATAAATTCAAAATTACCCTAAAACTATTATGATACTATTATTTTATGTCATTATAGTAGTGTAATTATGTTATTAAAATAGCATTATACAAACTAATAAAATAATTAGAAATTTATGATATGGAATTTCTAATTATGCTAAAGTAAAAAATCAAGTTGTTTATGACTGAAGAGATTATGCAAGGATTAAGGTATTTGGTTTATAAACTGTTAACCAAGGCTCAAATCCTTGACTGCCCCCCACATATCTGATCCGCTGTGACACACTAGTAATGGTCCCTAAAACACCAAGATTACTCCATGAGTTTGGCTAGGTGTTGTGCAACCATTCCACCAAAAAATATAATGCATTAAAAAGAAATACAAAAGGAAGAAAAGTAGATCAAGTGATGGCTGTCCTTACATTATGAAAGAATATAATGTTCATGATGTCATTCTATTATATCATGTTTCTATTTGAATATTTCTATTAATATAATGGAAAAAAATGAATGAATAATGTATGGGCAATATGAAAGAAAATATAAAGCCAATCTGATTTTCAAAGAATGCAAAAATATGAAAAAATTGTCAATATACATGCTGCATGGGGATTTAGTCCAAATCTTGTGATGCCAGTTGATCTCCTTGATCTATGCACTAGGATGACTCTTGACTTTCAGCTTAAAGAAGAAATGATACCAGGATGTCAATTGCATTTCAAAAAAAGGGCCTTGGGGCTGGCGAGATAGAATGGAGGTAGGGCATTTGCTTTGCATATAGAAGGTCAGTGGTTCAAATCCTGGCATCCCATATGGTCCCCCAAGCCTGCCAGGAGCAATTTCTGAGTGTAGAGCCAGGAGTAATCCCTGAGTGCTGCTGGGTGTGACCCCCCCAAAAAAAACCCAAAAAAACAAAAACAAAAAAAAAGGGCCTTAACCATTGTACTATCTCTCCAGCTCCATATGTACCAATAGTTATAAAGAATGAAGTAGTTGGAGAATTGATGCCTATGATATAAGGATAGGGTTTAGGAATGTTGTGTTTATTTCTCTTTTTATTTACATAATTTTTTTGAGAAGCTACAACAATGAAGCAGATAAGGATTCTTGAACATGATGGGTCTGAGCAATAGAATAGCAGGTAGAGTACTTGCCTTTGATGTGGCTTATTCAGGGTTCAAATCTCTAGTATCTCATATAGTCCCCCAAGTACAGGTATATAATTTTTGACAGCAGAGCCAGGAGTAACACCTAAACAACATTGGCTGTGTTCAAAATATTTTTTAAAGGAACAAAAAGTAAATTGTTAAACATGATAGAGAAATGTACAGACAGTAAACAAAAACACTAAATCCTAAAAGATGACATTATGGACACATCACACCACTTACACAAATTTTTGGCATTGGGATTTCACAGTTATTGGAAACCCCAGACCTACTTTGTTCCAAATTCAAATGTGAGAGTTTTGTTAGAAAACAAGATTTAAAAGATCAGACAGTCGTTTCCTATAATTCAGATCTCATGTTCTCAGTGTTGTTTACTCCATGGTTTGGATAAGACCACAAGAATCAAAATTTAAATATGCCAGTCAAGGTGGCATGCACAAAAGTAGAAATGAAGCTGGGGACTCTAGAGGAAATTGACACTGGTGGTGAGATTAATGCTTAAATATTGTATGTCTAAAACAACTAAAAAAACCTTGTAGTTCATAGTATTTTAATAAAATAGACCAAATATCAGACAGGGGACATGATAAAGTATATCATATATATCATATATATATATATATATATATGAACTGCCTACAGAGCATGCAATACCAGGATAAAGCCAATGGGAGTACAAGGATTAGGTGACTCATTTTAGAATAATAATGAGTGTATATTTCGTCTGATGCATAAGTGTACATATCTATCGAATGCATATGTACATAATGTATACCAACTGGTAGTAAGGACAGCTGTTGCTGATAAGTAAGGCTTCACACACTCAATGATTTTGTTCCCTCATCATTCACATTGACAAAAATTAATTGACTTAGTTAACTCTAAAACATGTAAACAATATTTCTGAAATCAAGTAAAATAGTGATTTAAACATTAAATTTAATTTAATGCATTAGATGGAATATTAAAAACATTCCTTAGTTTTGGTACTAAGGTAGAAAATTACTCTTGGTAAAAATTCAACTAACTGTGTTTATGTGGGAAGTAAAATTGTTAAAAATTTTCTGGAACACTAATCTGATGATGAATAAATATAACTTATTTAATAAAAATATCTTCTGTGAAATTATCTTACAAACTTAAGCAGGACTTTGTGTGTTAGGTAAAGTTAAAGTGTCTAATTCTTTTATATTTTGGTATAGAAAAACTTATTTTATGGAAAAATACTTATCTATATTCAAGAGTTTGTTATTCAGTTGAAGTCAAGTTATCGCTAGTTAATGTAAAATATGCAAATAAGGGCTAGAGCTTATAGTACAAAAAGGCAGGATGATGGCTGCCAACCTAGATTCATTCCCAGAACTGCCAGGTTTAGACCCCCATAAAAGATCATATGTGAAATTGTTATGTTAATTAATTTTATTTTTTCCCTCTTCTTTAACCTAATAAAATTGTTTTATGCTTATATTAATTTAGCTGTTTTAATTAGAGAAATTATGACTAGGATTATGGTGATGTCAATCTGGAATCTGTAAATATCCATGCTTTAGTAAAGACTGATAAAAATTTTCTCCCTAAAATTCTTTAAGTAATCAATATATTTATGTGATAATTAAACTGTTTAATTTTATGTATTATTATACAGAGAAATATTTCTTTGTTGATAGAGTGCTTGAAGTGCAACTTATTCAATGAATTTAAATGGATACCCGATGGATGAAACATATATTAAATTGTACATTAAAATAAGGTTAAAATAAGGGGTTATATTAACATCTTATGAAATAAACTATTGCAAGCATAGTTAATATTTTGGGGGGCTGGAGTGGTGGCACAAGCGGTAAGGCTTCTGCCTTGCCCATGCTAGTCTTGGACAAACGCAGTTCAATCCCCCGGCGTCCCGTATTGGTCCCTTAGCCATGAAGAATTTCTGAATGCATAGCCAGTAGTAACCCCTGAGTGTTAATGGGTGTGGCCCCAAACCCAAATCCAAAAAATAAATATTTTTCTAAGCAAATTATGGTGACTAGAAGTGTTTGCATTGGGTTTGTGTAGTCAACAATTATTCCTTCAGGGGTGTTTGGTGGTGAACTGCTATTCTTGAAAACATGGTTGGGTTTCTGAATTTACATATAAATTCTTGATGAACACTAAAATAAATCTGAGCAAAGTCTCTAATCAATATATTGATGTTACTGTCAAGTCACTAGAATTAATGTCACATAATTAAATAATTTTTGTATGTACAAAAGAGGTGCAGAATCTTATTGTATCAATAGACCTGACTAGAGGACATAGAACACTAAATGTGATACTAGTAATATTTCTAGTATCTATTTATTCTAATTAAATTGTTTTTATATTTTTGATAATTTTTCACAGATGACATGACACATTTTTTTCCTTAGTACTCTTTTTTCACTATGTCTTGAGTTTTAAAATGGTAAGTTTTTTTTTTAATAATTCCATGGATAGTAAAATGATCACCTCCTCATTCTGAGACTGCAGCATGTTCTAATAGTTCTATTAAGTGGCACTACCATACCAGGCAGTACTCCAGTACTATTTCTGGTTTTGTACACAGCAGTGAACCCTGGTGATTCAGGGGACCATATGCAGTACCAGTGATTGAAGCAGGATTGAACACAATCAGCATTTTGCATAGCGAGTACCTCACCTCCTCTACAACTTTTCATGTCTTGAATGTTCTTTAAGTCATCCATATAATGAAGCACAATCTATTATCTTGAGTGGGGTATATATTTTCACTTTAATGATGGCTCTCTTTTCCTCTCCACACACAAACACACTCTCCATCTGCTTATTTCTGTCCACAGTGTATGATGCCCCGATCACCAAGGAACAGTGAACTTCCTTTCACAACCCCAAAAAACTCTATATGGCTACTTACTGCTCAGCATTACTGTTCAATGCTTGTAGAGCTTGTATTTCTTGTAACAGTTTTTTCAGTAAGCAAAAATGAAAGAATTGTATATACTTATGTGATTGTGCTGAAGTAGTGTTAGTTTTCAAAATATCTAAATATTATCTCATTTTAGTTTTTAATATCCTTATTAGTTTGTGTAGCTGCAATTATGTTGACACTTATTTTATCAATTAAAAATACTTCATGCCATCACAAGTAAATTGCCAAGACCCTCCAATACTGTCTCCGTCACCTCTTCATTTGACGGGATCTACACCCTACATTTTCCTTCACTACTTGGTATATATTTTGTATTTGAAAGCCAAGGATCACTCATTGTCCAGTAATTTATATTCTCTTGTTTTATCTGTTTCACAAATACGTGAGATCATTTCCCTTTATTTTAAGGAAGAGTTTCACAAACGGTTGTTTCAGAAAGTTAATAGGTAGGGCACTTATCTTGCACACAATTGATCTGCAGGATTCAATTCCTCATACTACATATGGTCCCTTGAGCCTTTCCAAGAGTGATCCCTGAGCATTGAGACAGAGTAAGTCCTAATCACTGCCAAATGAACAGATAAAATGTACTATAATGGATGACAAAATAAGTGAACTACCCAGTAGTTCAGGTGTTAATTTCTTATTAAATTTTATTTAAAAATGTGCTAATTCAGTGCTAAAAGTAGAGAAACATGTAAGACACCCTCCTCTAACAATAGTGTAAACTACAGTGTCAAAAAGGAAAGAGAAAAATAGAGAGGCAAACTGCCTAACCTTGAGAAGAAGGTGAGGGTGGGAGGCAAACGGTGGTAGGTGTGGGTAGGAGGAAAATGGAAGACATTGTTGACAGAAGGATGCCCTGGTGAAGGTTGGTATACATTGTATGAATGAAACCCAACAATTAACAATTTTATAAGCATGCTGCTTTTATAAAGCAATTTAAAAATAATAAAAAATGTTAGAAGACATAACAAAAATGTCAGTAAAAATGTATTCAAGGGCAGATTTTAAATTACTAAAAATTTAAGATAGTCTACAAATATAATACAATATCCAGATTATTTGTATTATATCTTAATGAAGAATATTTAGTAAATTATGTAATAAAACAGTATCTTTCTCTTTACATAACAGTACCTGCTTATATTTATCTGTGTGTATTAATTTATATATTTATATATCATTTGTATTTACTATATATTAATTTCTATATACATATACTAGGGTGAAAAGTAATAAGTCATTTTCTTCAGATACCAAGATGAAGCTGGAGAAAAGCAAACTATGTCTTGCTATGAAAAAAAAATCATACAAATGAGCACATTTCATTCAATGTTTTAATACTTCATTTTTGATTTTAAGTGATATTACATCAAACCTTGGAGGAGGAATGAGAGTAAAGATGACATTATCAGATGAAGTTTTTGATTTAGATAAAATGTTCTTGTTTATGGTGTGTCTTCATTTTGATATAATAGGTATGATGAGTGTCAAATCACACCTAAGGTTGTTGACTTTACACACAAATTAACTTCTGAACTTGCAGATATAAGGTAACTTCAAATCACAGAAATGTTCTTTCCATTTTTGGAAATCTAGAATCATAGGAGAATGAAACTAATTAAATATGGATGGTGAAATTTATGAAGCTAATTGAGAAATTATATCATAGACTATTATTATTATTATTATTATTATTATTACTGTAGTGGTGCCCAGCGGCATTTCCTAATTCAGTGCTCATAAGTCCACCTAGTAGTACAGTACTCACAGCACCATTTCCATGGGTATGAAAGTAAAGTGATAACTTGCAAAGTGATAACTTGCTTGCTTCTACTCTAGTGCTATTTCTCTGGTCCCCTAAGCTGGTCTTAAAGATTTCCCTCATCTTTAAATGCTTCCCAGATCTAGAAAAAGGGATTTTAAGAAACAACAGATAGAAACTGGAGAAAATTACATCAATAATGCTCCTCTAAAATCATCAAATATCTAAAATTTTTATATTTAGAAATCGGATTAAATTAAGTGATGTACCTTGCTAGTCAGACATTGTTCTCTATTTCTTACCTGACTTTTCTGACAGACTTCCACAGTAACCAAAGTTTTGATTAGGTGGGACACCTGCCTCCCAGGCGCGGTAGGTCATCTTATCAGCGGTACTCCACTCCCAACCACTTCCTTGCTCATGGCCCTATTGAGTAGATAGCAGAGCTAGGTTACACTAAGTATAACCTGGTTATACTTGCATGAATCCCTTAATGAAAACCCCCTTTCTGAAACATCAGATCACTCTCTGTGTTCCAAGAAATGTGATCTGTTCTTTCGGAAGTTAAAGCAGAGTTCTAATGTTAATTCTCCCTAATTATTTGTTACTACTCCTCCCAATATAAGATCAAAATAATAGAGTAAATGGAACTCAAAGAATTACATGTTCTTGTCTGAAAAGTAATTGTTGGTACACTTATATTTACTCATTGATACTTAAATAAAATGTATGTTTTATAGGATAAAAACGTAAAATATCTATTTTGGGACTTTCTCAGCAATTTCTCTCTCTCTCTCTCCCTACCTCTCCCTCTATCTCTCTCTTTCCCCTCTCTCTTCTCTCTCTCTCTCCTCTCTCTTGATTTTGGGCCACACCTGGTGACACTCAGGGGTTACTCCTGACTATGCACTCAGAAATTGCTCCTGGCTTGGGAGACCATCTGGGATGCTGGGGGAATCCAACCATAGTCTTTCCTAGGTTAGCATGTGCAAGCAAATTCCCTACAGCTTGTGCCACCACTCCAGCCCCATGAACTCAGCTCTCATTAGGTACATGATATGTTCTTTTTATCCCCAAATTGTCCCTAAATCTATTATTATCTATTATTTTCAAGTCTTTTCAAGGTATTTACTTGAATTTGTATTTTTTTTTTTTGTGATTTTTGGGTCACACCCGGCAGTGCTCAGGGGTTACTCCTGGCTCCGTGCTCAGAAATTACTCCTGGCAGGCACGGGGGACCACATGGGGCACCGGGATTCGAACCGATGACCATTTGCATGAAAGGCAAATGCCTTACCTCCATGCTATCTCCTGGACCCGAATTTGTATTTTTCAATTATTAAATTAAATTAAATATTTTTCAAATAATTTAAATTTAAATTGTTTAAATTAATTTAAAATAAATTAAATTTAAATTAATTTTAAATAGATCAAATTTAAATTAACTTAATTCAAACGAAATGAAATTTAATTTAATTTGAACTATTCAAGTGTGTTTTTGAATTAGAATTTACTTGAGCTGAAAAGAGTCAGTGCCCTGGGAAATTTGTGTTATCACAGAAAAGTTGAAAGGTCACCTCTGTGGGGTCATGAAGCCCAATCCAGACGTCATTGTCATTATCCATAGTATTCTTAATCAGGGAAGTCAAAAAACATGCTTCAGATCTAGTGAGCACAGGTGTAAGGGACCCAGAAGGCCGCTTCTGGCAAGCTATCTGTTTAGGGAGAAATAAAGGAAATCCAGTAACCACACTGAGTATAATACAAGTAGAGTAAGGTGTGAGGAGATATGATTGAGAAAGGAATAATGGGGGATGGAGATTTCTATCTTGACATGAAATAAACGTTCCATAAAATTCTATTTAAAATTCAACAACTCACATTGGCATCCATCCAGGAGGTCGGTGTTGTAAATAAGGTATAGCAGTAAGAGGCATAGAGCAAAGAGTCTAGTGGACAGGTCATCTTTGTAGAGAACTGGCCTTTCTCTATGTCACCATCTAGGGCAGAAAAAAAGAAGAGACATGAAGTGAGAGGTAGAAAGATTATTTTGGTGTCAGATAGTCTTGGAAAATGTCTTTGAGTCAGAACTCAGGGATGTAATAAGAATTTGTTGAAGTATTCAATTTATGAACTATTTGATGTTTTTTAGGGTCTTGAGTCAAGTATACTAAATTATAGTTTTGCTTTTTAAGTAGTCAAATTTAATACTCCACCCTGGCTATGTTCTCAAGGGAGACACTATCATCTTTTTTCCACTTAGAAATCGTACTTTATGCTTTAGTGTTTGTTTATTTATTTATTTATTGGCTTTTGGGTCACACCGGCAGTGCTCAGGAGTTACTCCTGGCTCTATACTCAGAAATCGCTCCTGGCAGGCTTGGTAAACCATATGGGATGCTGGGATTCGAACCTCGTCCTTCTGCATGCAAGGCAAACATCTTACCTCCATGCTATCTCTCCCGCCCCATATGCTTTAGTCTTTCGATTTCTATGCTTCTATCCATTATATTTTACCTCCTAATATAGGGGTCACTGACAAAAACCACATCCTGTTGTTTTTGTTTCTGCTATCCTCTAATTTTGGTTTCGGTGCCACACTTGACAATGCTCAAGGCTTACTCCTGAATTTCTGCTGAGGAGAAAATCTAGGCAGTGCTTGCAGGACCATATGGAGTACCAGTAATCAATGTAATGTAGTTTGGCAGCATTTAAGACAAATGCCTTACACACTGCAATATTTCTACAACCCTTCCTGAAGTATCAGTGTTATGATAGAATCCCTTCTTTATTTAGTATTAAAAAATTCTCATGAAGAAATTACAATATATTTAATTTTATGATGATGAAATTCACCATTATAATTTATATTACATTAATGTATATGACCTTGTTTTTCCAAAAATTCACAACAAATATAACACTAAATTTATGTTATTCTTACCTGTGATTTGAGATGAGACCATTAGACATGAGACCAAGACCCATGATATTGTGGGGATAATCATAGGAAGCAGCATCCTGATTATACCTTATGAAAGAAGTCAGGTTACTAAAGGAAGTTTGATAAGTAAAAGAATGCAGAAACTGCTGTTTTTGTTTTTTTTCATTTTACTTTGTCTAGCCACATATAATAGAAGAAAAGCATGAAAATTTCATGAATCTTATTCAGAAAATAATTCAGAACATTTATAACTCCTATACTCCACATCAGGTAAATTTTTATTATGAAGGTATCATGCTTATATTAAGATAAATGTCAAAAGTACTATCAAAAGTACATGCAATGCACTCACTTTAATATCTTATAAAGTTCTTAAATATTTTTTTATCATTACTACAAACGTTTTAATTAACTATTGACTATGAGAATCAAGGTATTGATGAATAAAAAGTTATAATTGGGGTTAAATAATGTATTAAAGATTAGGTAGAATATAAAGCTCTAGAATATTGCTTCTGTGTATCAGAAAACCATGAGCATAACATAAAAAATATAAACACCCTGGGAGTGTTGAGAGTGCTGTGGGGAGGTGTAATCTGTAATCCTTGAACATAATATGGTCTGCTGAATAAATTCAGCAATAAACTCTGAATACAGAACTAGAAGCTCTGAGCACCTAAAAACATTTAAATGTACATACTCTGTAGGATTTTAATGAATACCAGGTAAGTATACATTTTTTCAGCTACATTTGTTAAGATTAATAAATATTTCATTAATGACTCTGATGCTTGGCTAAAAGTCAGACTATAATAGCATTATGAGACTGTTGCTCATATTCCATCAGTTGTGAGGTTGTAATTCTGAAAATATTAATAACGTTTTGTGTGGTTTTAAAAATAAATGAGCTACATTACAGCAGTTAGAATAAAAGAATCAACTACAACTCTTGAAGTTTAAATTCTGGATATGCTGTAATAAGTAAAAATTTAAGTGATTAGGTATTATTCAATAACCCAAACTGAGTCCTCCCAAAATCACAAATAAGTTTGTAAAACCATAAGCTAAGTAATGTAATGTTAATCTTGAAGAATGATCAGGTAGTCAAAGGAGTATCTTTAGGGTAGAGGTGGCAGTAAACACCCAAAATATAGCCCAAACTAAAAGATGTTTAATGTGTATGAAACTCTCCATGTGACCCATAATACCTCCTGGTCTCTTTAACAAAATGAATGTGTTCTTGATGAATCCTTACCACATACAAGATCAACTTACCACCAGGTTGGGGCCCAAGACAATCGATTTCTAGGCCTAAGCAGCACCTAGTTGATGGTTGCTTCCATGTTCCCTAGCACAGGAAATTGGGTAGAAAAGTAGCTCTATCTAAAAAGAGACTACTTAAAATTTAACTGAAATACAAGTCACGTTCAGACAAGTCTTAAAAGAGTATGGTGAGCCTTGCCTTAGAAACTAGCCAGAACAGAGGGCTTATGTCACAATACACTCAAAGTTCTAAATAAAATAGAATTTTTAAGTGGGATGACTCTATCCAGTTGAGTAGCCAATTAGAATATGAGGATAATTTGTTATAATGATAAATTTATATTTATATTTATATAAATATATATTTATATATTATATACATATTTATATTTATATGATATAAACATATACCATATATTAATGTATTTATTTTAATACATTTATTAATATAAATATATTATATAT
>PVKC010043715.1:0-11713 GCA_004027635.1 Crocidura indochinensis | reverse complement strand
ATTTTTCTCTCTCTTTCTGACTTATTTCACTCAGCATGATAGATTCCATGTACATCCATGTGTAGGAAAATTTCATGACTTCATCTCTTCTGACAGCTGCATAATATTCCATTGTGTATATGTACCACAGTTTCTTTAGCCATTCATCAGTTGAAAGGCATCTAGATTGTTTCCAGAGTCTTGCTATGGTAAATAGTGCTGCAATGAATATAGGTGTAAAGAATGGATTTTTGTATTGTATTTTTGTGTTCCTAGGGTATATTCCTAGGAGTGGTATAGCTGGATCATATGGGAGCTCGATTTCCAGTTTCTGGAGGAATCTCCATATCGCTTTCCATAAAGGTTGAACTACACGCCATTCCCACCAGTAGTGGATAAGAGTTCCTTTCTCTCCACATCCCCGCCAACACTGTTTGTTCTCGTTCTTTGTGATGCCAGTTAAGAGACACAGAGTGGCTAAATGGATTTCTCTGAATTTCTAAAAGAATTTTCAATGCACTATTTTGATAACGAATATAAATGTACTCAATTCTTATGACTGAACAGGTCAGTTCATCCTATGCAATTATGAATAAAAATACTAAAATGATATTTTGAAAGATAGACATTAGCATTTCTTTTTTTTCCTTAATGTTTTTATTGTCACTATTTTTATTATAACAAAACACATAAAATAGCATAAAATCGCCATTTGCAACAATATTAAGCGCACAGTTGAGTGGCAATGAGCATACACACACTGTTGTCCATCTATCACCATCATCCATCACTCTCTCTTCCAAAATAAAAACTATACACATTGAAAAGTAACTTTACTCTCTCCTTTCCTAGACTTTAGAAATCACAATGTTACTATACCTACTATAATTTTACTACTTTCAGTATCACATATAAATTACTCTTTTGTCATTGATTTTTTTTCACTAAGCATAATGTCCTCAAGATATATCTAATTTGAAGCTGTGGTACAAAGCCATAGTTACCAAAAAAGTATGGAATTGGAACAAACATTTCCAGATCACTGTATCAGAATAGAAAATCAAGTAACAAACACCCAAAATGTAGTCAATTAATCTTTGAGAAAGGAGCCAAGAACATAAAATGAAAGAAAGACAGCCTCTTCAACAAATGCTGTTGGGAAAATTGGATCACCACATGTGAGAAATTAAAGATTAATCCATATCTCAGATCTTATAAAAATTAAATTCAAAGTGAATGAATGACTATAAGATTAGACTTGAATCCATAAAGTTCATTGAGGAAAACATAGGTAGAACAATTGAAGACTTAGACTTCAGAGGAGTCTTCAATTATAAAATGTCAAGGGCAAGAGTATGGAATCAACTCTGCATAAATGGGAATACATCAAACTAAAAAGTTTTTGTATGGCTAAAGAAACACAGGATAAAATAAAAGACTAATACAAGGAACTCTTCAAGGAGAAATACTTCCAGAAACAGGAATAATCCATTCAGTATATCATAAAAGGATGAAGTAGTTTAATAATTATTTATCATTTAAATGGAGATTTGACTCTGGCTATATAAGAAAATAGTAAGAGAAAAAGAAAATAGTAAGAAGAAATATATTATTCATTTTACTCTGCTGGGCTACATATATGGCAGATCATTTATGATATTCTGTTCTACTTTAGTTGTTTATGCCTTTCTATTCTGATTTGATCATCTCCTTTATCTGTTTTAGTTAGAAGGCTGAATGGGCCTGGGTTGGAGATCAATGAGAATAATGACGATCGGTTCAGTGACTCACAGAGCTGTCACTCCCAAGACTTCAGAAGAAAACTCTGACTTCCTGAGAATCCATTTCTATCTTCTCTTTGCAAAAGAAGATTCTGCAGTTCACATGTCCCCACTGTCTGCCCTCCCGCCCCCCCGCCCCACTCCCTCCCCCACAGCACACTTGCTGCTGAAAGGATCAGCAGTCATTGGGTAGAACTTTTCTTCCTCTGCTGCTTTTTTGCACTGTGCTTAGTATTCCCTGTAAAAGACAGTGAACTTTTCAGTCATTAGATATTAAAATGTAGTTTCTTCCAATTCTCTAGACATATCGTCATATTGTTAACTATTGAAAATCCAATAGTTCTTATAAGTATTAATATATAGTGCAGACTCATTTTGCTCAAAAAGATGAAAAGTATCTTTATAACCTGCTTAAATTGACTGTACACCAATATTCATAAAAGGTTAAATGTAGCTCAACCCCACTAGCAAAATGACATGCTGTTTACAAATTAATACCGATACCATCTGGGATCTATATAGTTCTCACCATATCTCCTATTATCTCCTATTTTTCCTTTTGTTGTTGTTGTTGTTTGGGTCACTCCCAGCAGTGCTGAGGGGTTACTCCTGACTCCACACTCAGAAATCTCTCCTGACAGGCTGGGGGAACCATATGGGATGCTGGAATTCGAACTAATGACCTTCTGTATGAAAGGCAAATGCCTTACCTCCATGCTATCTCTCTGGCCCCTATTTTTTCCTTTTAATATACTTACTGAACATTATTTTGGAGGTTGAATAATGGTCAAAATATATGCATATCAATATATTTTTTTTGTTTCTTCCAACGAACTATTCTTTATTCTTAAATAAATAATAGTTGCAATGAAATAAACAAAATGAGAACCTAGAGATAAATTCTAGGTAAATGTTTATAGACAGTATATTACAAAGAATATTACAGGATGCTTAAAATAGAACCAAGAAAAGCCTCTTCAACAAATAGTTTTAGAAAAACTGGGTAGCTGCTTTAAAAAAAGAAACAATCTGTATGTCACACCATATTAGAAAGTTAGTTCAAAGCATATTAAAGAGCTTGAGGTCCTACCAAATTCATAAAATACATTGAGGAAACTATACGCAACGTTTGAATTAATGGGCCCGGGAGATAGCATGGAGGTAAGGCGTTTGCCTTTAATGCAAAAGGTCATCGGTTCAAATCCCGGTGCCCCATATGGTCCCCCGTGTCTGCCAGGAGCAATTTCTGAGCATGGAGCCAGGAGTAACCCCTGAGCACTGCCGGGTGTGACCCAAAAACCACAAAAAAAAAAAAAAAACAGTTTCAGTGGTATGCATATCAATATTACATAATTGTTTCCTTATTTTTATTAGAGATTTTTGAGGCAGGGGAAATAGTTAAAAGGGCCGGAACACATGCCTGGTATGTGCTATGCCCGAAGTTCAATCTATGGAAAAGCAGGGGTCCTCTGTACATTACTGGGTGTGTAGACCTGGTGTTCCTCAGTCACCAGAGGACCCACTACTGGACCATATATCTTGGTCAAGCACTGAAACAATCATTAGCAGAGTATTTCAGGTAGTGATTCCCCTGGAAATTTCTTAGGAGACTCCTTCCTAACCCCAAAAAAACACATAAAGAAAATAAATATTTGGCTGTACATATTTCTATTTAATTTGAGCTTTTATAAAAGTCTATTTGTCTGTAACCAAAAAGGATTATATAAGAAAAATGCTAGCTTTAGCCATATGGTGAATTGCAAACTAGTAAAATTTAACCCAGGTAGAATTTAGAATGTGTTCACCAAGTCATAAACATAGAGCTGTCCACCATTTTACTTTTGTCTATAAGCCAAAGGCAGCAAACTTGTAGCAAATTTATAATGGCTGCCCTTAAATGCAAAAGGAAGTACAGGCCAGGTCTGGTGAAGACAAAAACTTATATTCTTTGACAATCATGGGAAGGAAGCTGTGGACCTGAAGCTCTAACCACCTACGCGGACACAGACCTTGATCTGTGTCTTGACTTCCTATTGGTGTTTTGTAGCTTTGGTCACATTATTTTAACTTACACTGAATCTTTACCCTTTTGAGCCTTGGGTTTGAATGCTTTTATCTTGGGAAATTTACTTAGAAGCTGTCTATGATGAAGCTGATTTAATTTAGCTTTCAATTTAATTTAAAGATTATAGTAGATAAGAAATCCTGGAAGATAAAGCATTTAAAATATTCTTGGTCAAAAAAATAAAATGGCCAGTGAAGAAAAGGATGAACTAACTACTCTTAAGTATGGTCTCATTGAAGGTCATTTGGGGATAGAACATCCTGACATTTTCATAAAACATAAAACTAAAATAAGAATGTAAAATCATATGCATAATGAAATAATCCATGACAAGACCTAAAAATAAAAATTTATACTAAGGAGAAAAGCCCATTGTGGCTAGAAAAATCACATGTAAGAATTGCAACACTAGGAAAATAAGCCTAGGTAGAATTACAATCTGTTTACCAAATCATAAGCACCATAGCTATCAATTACCTTTTTGCTTTTGTTTGCAAATAAGGAAGCAAATTTGTTGCAAACTAGAATGGATTCTCTTGAATACAGAGGGAAGTACAGTTGAGCCTGGTGAGGGCAAAGACCCACATTCATAGGAAGGGAGCTACGGGTTTGAACATCAAACCCTTAGTTAAAACACAGACCTTGACCTTTATTTCCTACTTGTATCCTGTAGCAGTTCTGGGTCACATAATTCACACATAACTCACACACCTATAGGGTGGGAATATAGAGGAATTCTGCTTATTTTATGAATTTACCACACTTTCTAAGATATATATATTTTTTAATGAAACATAATAAATGAAGATACAAATATTCATATGCACATACACTAAAACATTGCAATTATTTTAAACTATAAAGTTCTAACTATTGCATTTACGTCTAGTCAAGGATTCTCATAATCCAATTTTGGGCTGAAAGTATTGTCTTAACAAGGATCTCATTTTAAATTTAAAGCCACTACATAGTAAAATGTAATAGTAATCTAACAAATGAGTATAAAGAATGTATCTAACTTTTTAGCCTGACAAACAGAATATATTTTGAAGAATTATATATATATATATATATATATATATATATATATATATTTTTTTTTTTGTTTGTTTGTTTTTTTTTGTTTTTTTTTTGGGTCACACCCGGCAGTGCTAGGGGTTACTCCTGGCTCCATGCTCAGAAATCGCTCCTGGCAGGCACAGGGGACCATATGGGGCACCGGGATTCGAACCGATGACCTTTTGCATGAAAGGCAAACGCCTTACCTCCATGCTATCTCCCGGGCCCCAGAATTTTATATTTTTAAAATTTTGGTTTTTGAAGGACATAACTTTCCAGATAAATATTTTTGGAGAACACTGACACCATGCTTATTTTCAAACTGAAGAAAATGTTCAGAGTACAAGTAAAGCTATGGAGTATGAGGAAGATGAGTAGCAAAAATAAATTTACTTTCTTTTTTCCTCATATTTCATATTGTAGCAAGCACCTTATTAATCCATATAGATTCACATATCTGATTGTTTCTTGAGGTTTAAAAATATTGGAAGTAAAAACCATGTATCAAAGGATATGGATAACATAAAACATTTAATAGTCAATTTCAGGCATATTTCTACTTTTTACCATGCACTTCCAAAGAATTTTCATGGGATTTTGTATTAATAAAAAAAAAAGGACATGTTTGTTAATCACTCCCCAGGACTTCATTGCTAACTTTTCTGAAAGGTGTCAACTAAGTTCTTCTTTGATGAATGTGAGCATTTCACAGGGAATATATAGCTGGATAGGAAGTAAATTTGAAGACACCAATACAGAGAATCAGCTAAAGCCATCTGATGGTGAAAGAGAAACCTCTATCACTTTCTCACCTGGAAAAATATATTCCCAGGAAATTCTAAGAGTGTCATAGGTGAGGATCCAAGAATGAAACTAAAAGGTCAACCAATAGGAGAGAGACGTCAGAAAAGGAGGAAACAAGGTTGAAAGCTGAGCACTATCAAAACCAAGTTAAGAAATACCGACCCAAACCATGGCCAGGGCTCTAAAGCTCAGCTTCAGATCTCTCTGCAACTGTATTCAATCAGACCTCTTTGTTTAGTGCAGTTCAAATACAACTGTCCACCAAGGATCAAATTAACTGAAAATAAGCTCTGGAAAGCTGACAGCTTTAATTGTCATTTAATAGGCCCATTTCCTAAACTCCCTAATATCTTATGTTGATTGTGATTGTTGGGGGTCTCAGGAGTAAATCTAATTTGAACTGATGCTTAATTTGGCCAGGATTGAAGAAATACTGGGTGGCAATAGCAGAACAAAAACTGGATAAAATTCCTTTCAATTGTTGGCAGTTAAAGTATTTGAATTTTAATAGTTAAAATACAACCCATCTGAAACCTTTAAATGAAAGCTCTATTCTCAAGTAAAGATTTGAAGGTCTCTTTGTCTCCCACTAATGTTCCGAAAGGCAGTGAACAATTAATAAATTAGATCATTGGCAAAATAAAATTCTCTTAAAACTCAAATTTAAAAGGCTCATATCTCTTTTTTGGCTTAGTAGTGTTTGAGATGAAAGGATGCTGGTTATTGTATGACCTCTGGGAAACCTATGATGATCAGGAGAAAGAAATGATAATCCTTCAGCCATTCAAGCTTAGAAGATTACTTTCAATAGGCACATAAATTATCTGCAGTGTGCTTTCCTTTTGGGGAACATTTGGAGGCTATTATAGTAACCAGAAAGTATAATAGATTCATATTTTCTCTGCTGTTTTTTGTTTCTCTGGTTCCAGTGGATGTTACTTTTTTCCCTCATTCCCTATTCGGGTCATTCTTGTCTGTTAAAAAGTCTGGATATATGTTTTTCACAAGTATTCTCTGCTGTTTCTGAGCTGTCTTCAGGAAAACAGATGCCAGGCACATGTTTTACTGGGCAAGACTCTCATTAAACTTTCACATGAGATTGAAACCTGACATAAATTAGTGGAGCTTCTCTGAGACCTACTTAAAGATTATGTCTCTTTTATTGCCAGCAATCCAAAAGCAGGTTAATTGCAAATATAAGTCAGACAGGAGACACTAGAGTATATTCCTGCTGATAACCCTATAGCTATTTCTCTTACCTTTAAGAAAATGTAGCTTTCTGGTCATGGTCATGCCAGAGGTGATAAACCTTTTACCTCTGAAGCTACAACATTCATAAACTTTAGGTATCATGTGAGCATTGTAAAATTCAATGTCAGATAGGAAAGTTTTTTGGAATGCACATGGCAGCATTTATCCAAAAGAATTGTTCATAAATCAGCCTGCCTTATAAAAAGAAGATAGGAAAAGAGAAAAAAAAAGATGTTAATATGTAATATTTAATGTAGAAGATAATTGGGATTTTTAGAAAAAAGCTCATATTTATGAGTACTTTTCTTAGCTCCCTACTTTGAATAAACTATAAGTCCTATTACAAGCAGTGATTTAAACACTGATTTAAAGAGTTACAGCAGTGAATTAAATATAAATCTATCAAGATTTGTTGTGATGACAGCTTTTACATGGGGCCGGTAGGTGGCGCTGTCGGTAAGGTGCCTGCGCTAACCTAGGACGGACCTCGGTTCAATCCCCTGGTTCCCCATATTGTCCCCCTGTGCCTGCCAGGAGCGACTTCTGAGCGAATAGCCAGGAGTAACCCCTGAGTGTCACCGGGTGTGGCCCAAAAACCAAAAAAAAAAAAAAAAAAAAAAAAAGACAGTTTTTATCCTCATATCTGTTGACTGAATAAAAGGTTAGTTTAGAAAGGAACCATTTAATTTTTACTTCTGAAATAAAAGAAGTGGAAAACAAGAATTCTAATGTAAAATAACTACTTTTTATACTTGATGACGTTATAACCCTTTGGTTTAGAAAGATATTCTAGTTTCTTTTTCTTAAATTTAGATTCAAAGACAAGACCTACTAGCTGAAGCTAACTGCTCATTTATTTGATATAAATTGCTTTGACAGTTCATAATAGAGAAGGACACTGAGATAATTGGGTTTAAAACAATTGCAGAATGGAGGCAGGAAATTTTTGTTAGATTAAATGATTTGTAAATGAGTGATTGGTTTAAAGGTTGAAAAAGGCACAGTCAAGAAGGTATATACTAGAAAAGAAAGATATCAAATGACAATTTTAATTCAGTTATAACATGAAAAGGAAGACAATATTTAAATATGTATTGAAAACGAAACTCCCCCACTGTGTACATAGCTGTGCATGTGGAGATTTCAGGTATATGCTATGTCATGCTGTTTTTGGGTTCCATTCAATCTTCTTTGTCCTTAGCAAAGGTCATCTTCCATCTTGTGGTTTAGATCCTACAGCCTGGAGATTGTCTCTCTCCAACTTTCAGGTCTTTCCAGCTGAAGATTGTTGTCTAATTGGAAGAGTGTAACCTGCCTATGGACTTTTGACTTTAGGTCATAAACTCTAGAGACAGGAAATTTTCAAGTGGTAACATTCAAATCACAAGTTGAGTTAGTAGATAAATGTGTCTTAATGAGAAAATTCTAGGGTATAAAATGCAAGTCCTTAGCTGAATAGTTCAGATGTCCATTTTGGTAATTAATCACTCTCTAAAACACCTTGCATTTACTTTCCTGTTTTTCTTGTCTTGTAGCAAAGCAACTCTTAATTTCTCTGAATCATTTCTCAAAGGAACTACTTGTACTCAAACCTTTTCTCAACCTGTGCTTTGGGGAGTATCCAAACAAAAATATGTGTTGAGCAAATGCTTCACACAACAATATTGTAAGACATATATTTTATTTAAAAGTATCAAGAGTTTAATAGAAATTGAGAATGTTTTGGTAAGAGGAATATTTGAAGAACATCAGAAACTTATTCCCAGACACGTTATAATAAAATTTATATGGTGTAATTAAGATGTTACTCTGCAATGTGGTTCTTAACTTTGGGGATAGTTCCAAGTGTGCATCACCTATCTTGATAGGCAGTGAAAAGAGAAAAAAAGTATATATATTTTTGGAATATGCTAGAAGGAAGAATAACTGTGAAGTTGTAAAATTTCATGTCCTTTCAATTTTAATTTTGTATTTTTTACCCAATAGGATTGGTGAAAATATTCGCATGCAGAGGACAAAAGAGATAGCACAGGAGTTAAACTGCTTGCCTTGACTGCATTGGATCCTAATACAATGTAAGGTATTGCTGAGAGTTCCCTTAATACTCTCCTATTCAAGAGTAAAACTGTCATGTTTGGCCCCAGAATTAAACGGATAAGACAGTGTTCACATACATACCTACAGTGACAATTTTACCTTTGGAAAAAGATCATGATGAGAAAATGATTACTAGATAATCCTGCTAAATCTGGAGGCACTAAAGGACCCCAGCATGTATAAAATATATCTGTTTGTTCTTGGTTCAAACATATCAAGATTGCTTGAGATAACCAAAATGCCTTATTACTGAATGACCTCTGCATTTTGTAATACAGATATAGGTAGACAAAGGAACCCTGTTTATTCTAAGAGTATCTTAATTTATTCAGATTATCATGATATTCATTGATAGCTACTAACCTAAATTATTTAAACCAATGATACAATCTGTTTCTTACAAATTTTACTACACATTCATTGCAATTTTACTGTTTCTAGTTTGGATTAATACGTTTACCTTTCTTGAATCTTCTTAGTGAGTTTCTGACCCATAAGGTCATGGTCTGCTTTATGTGATTTAAGTTAGAATATGACAGGTTAGCAGCAGTAAAATAGAAGTGATTTCCCACCAGCCTCTCTCATCATTTAATGTGTGTATTTTTTCCCCAGCTTTCACAGCTGAGGCATTGCTAATTGTTGAATTTGCATTAAGATTGTAAGCTCTGGCAAGCCTGAAATTCATTTTGGCTCATTTCCCCATCTTCATTCCACAAATAGTATCTCCAGCCCCAAATACCAAGGCCAGTGGAGAAAGATTCTGAGCACTGTAAGACATAACTTTGTCGTTTTTTTATAGCAGAGACTTTTAATACAAATAAAAGTAATTCTGAAAATTAGAAAAGTTGCCTTGAGAAATATCTTTTATAGACCATTGTGGACAAAATTACTTCATATTCTTTGGTGAATGGATAGATTTTTCTATCTCAGGGCAAGTTGAATTGAGCTGGTTGATTCTTTCTTTTGGGATTTTTGATCATTTTCTAACAATTTTCTTCCTGCTCTCACAACAACTCAAGAGACAGTGGTTATGTGGGAGGCCGATCTATGTTTAAATCAACACTGACTCAATAATACGTTCAAGCCATTTAAGTTTTTCTTCAGAATTCATCATTTGGGGATAGCAGAAGTAATTTTAAGGGCAAATGTATTTTTTTTTGAGGTGGAGATTTTTGGATACTGTAAACTACATTAAAAGATTGTGTCTTTTTTATAAAGAGCTAACATGGATGTTTTTACATGATTACTTTACTGCCTATAATTTCAGTTGCTTTTACTAAAATGGTATACAATTTTAGGGAAGAGTCAGGTGGTACACCCACTCTCTCTTCCTCTCTTCTAAGTAAACTCATACAGTAGCTTTCCCAGGAGCACTTAGGAGAAGCTACCACTTCTCAGTCTGAAAATTGAGTTTTGAAAGCATTCATTTACATTCAAAGATTTGATAAACACAACTACTTACAGGATCATGATGTTATTAAATGTGATTCTTTCTCTGCATTTCTCTGCATTTTCCCATGACTGATCCATTATTATTTTTGCCTTTTTTAATGAATGAAATGACTTTAGATGTCAATTATCAATTTGACAAATAATCCATTCTAATAGCAAAAATAAGAACATTAAAAAGGTAAAAATAAAACATATTTTCAAAGGAGAAATTCAATATTATGTAATGCATTCAATAAATTCTGGGAGGAGAGAACTTTGAGACTATTAATTTCACTGATTTTTTCCCCCCATAGTTTTGGAGTTTGAATTGTTTTGGGGAAAGGTGGATGCAATTGTAAAAATTGTTTGAACTTAGTGATAAATATACTTTCATGTAAAATGGAGTAAATATGATCATAGTAGTAGATTTCTTAAAAAAAGAGAACAAAATATGATTCTAAGATCTTGTGATCAGTGTTTCTGGTTTTTATTATAAAATCTGTACTATAAAATTTTTGTCAAAGAAGAATAATAGAGTAGGAGGTTGGCTAGACAAAAGTCAGTTGACTGGGAGGAAGGGGAAGTTTATTCCAACAGAGGGATTGCTCAGTGCCTCCCCACCCCCATGCTGACTCAGGGAAACTTCCCAGAACTAAAACATCTATCCATATGCCAAGACCGTGATTTACAGATGACTGGTTGACAGAACCATGGCCAGATTGTATGTATACTGGGACCAATAAAAAAGCCCTAGTCTAGGGCATGAGCTACGACCTATAACAACTATGACCCCCTAGTTCCAGTGGTCTGTCTGAGACTATTGCAACAGAAGGGGATTCCTGGAAACATAACGAAAGACCTATCCCAGGCCCCTCCCTAGGACCAGCACAAAGACCAGGTCTGCCAATCACAGAAGATGGATTAAAACGACACTAAGGGAACAGAGCTTCTAGAACCACACAGAAAAACATAAGCAGAAGTTCAACTCCTTGGCTCGTGTAGATGCCAAGACCTCCAATACAGAGGTCTGATTTTATCATCCAAGATACAGCAGAAATCTCCCATACAAAAGCACTAAGGGGAGAGTAAATGAACCTGAAAGGAGTCTGTAGTCAATCCCGTGACAATATATGCCAAGGGTTGAGAAACCCTGTATCTCTTAGGCAAAGGAAATTCCTTTTCGAATGACCCCAATATTTACTGTGCATCTGCAGGAGGGGAAAAAAAAAACAAGCACTTTTTTTTT
>PVKC010043714.1:0-11718 GCA_004027635.1 Crocidura indochinensis | reverse complement strand
AAAATGAAAAAGAAAAGAGAAAAAAAGAGAATGGGGATTGAGATGTTCAGGACTGAGGCCAATAATGGTATGATTTAACTTTAATGACAAAATAGCATCAAAACTTTCTCAGTAATCCTCATTCAATTTCTTTTAAATGAAACATTATTTGCCTGCACCTTAAGTCCGTAAGTACTGATTGTTATTGGAGCTGTGTATTGGAGCTTCACAGAATAGTCCAAATTTAATTTGAACTGGGGATTGATTTCGTTTCCTTCAAAGGAAGATATTTTTTTCCTTCCAAAATTGAACTAGTGCATGACTTTGCAAGTTCATTTTGGTTTTCTCCTTGACACAATTGTAAGTGACAGGAGAACATTTTATGTGTTTTGTCCTTAAGGGACATCACCACATTGCTAATGATTCTACAAATGACTGGGAGCTATTCTTTGGCTTTAGAGTTATAGATTCTCTATGATTTTTGTATCATTTGCTGTCAAAAAAAGCAAAAATGAGCAAGCCTGCCATAGTCACCAGCCTACAAAACCATGGCATGTTTAATAGATATAGAATTTTATGTTTGAGATTTTAATTTACAACTGCATAAATAAAGTTTTATGGAGAGGTATTAAGAGGGGTGTGTTTTTGTGTATATTGGGTGGTGCAAGAGTCATAAATGTTCTTTTTCCTAGGCATATATCTAAGTCTTTCCTTGGAAATCTTAAATGGCAGTAGTTAGGGAAGAATATGTTCATAATCTCAAAGCATCAAGTTTGTAACAGCAAAGTTTTTTTTTTTTTTCATTAATCAGTAAACCTAACCGATTTACAGAGAAACGTATTTCTTTTCCTTGGGAATTTTTCATCTACTTCTTACCCTGGTGCCAATACACTTTCCAGAAAATAAAACAATGATTAGTTTATGCTATTGCATATTAAGTTTTATTTTCTCTGTGTGTTCGTTGCACATATCAAAGTTTGATTAATCAGATGTGAGTTGCCTTGTATTGGGTTAAGATGGAATTCCCACAGTTATTTTTTTCTTCTAAAGTGTCATATAACAATAAGAGAGCTAGACACACCTTGTATAGTTTTAACAAGTCTTTGCAGTTTGGGCTTAATTTGTTTCCCTCCCCTTTACCCCTTGAGGCTTCCAAAGCAAATGAACCATTCAGTAGCATAAAACAAGCGGAATTAGTTTAGACTTCAATAAAACACAGACCTCTTGCTGGCATGTCTGTTCTGATGTTGAATATCTAATTTAAAATGGTTCATATCTTGATGGCCCTGACACCTCATGACTGACTGTCTTAGCCTATGGAATATCAACAATAACAGATATGCCTTTATAAAGTTCATACATAATGATATCAATACTTAGGCTCCTTTATCTCAGGAAAATCTACATTTTAGAAAATACAGCAGTTTTTCAGTTGTTTTAGACTCAGAGTTTATTTGGATAGTCTGTTATAGAGTTTATTTGGATAGTCTGTTATTTCTTTTATGTTCCATAAGGGGAACCCCCCCCTCAATGTATTAAAAGGCATTCTCTCAGGCATCTGGGTAGATATTTTTTTTTTGTAGAATGAAAGATCTTTGTGTCTCATCCAAGCTATGAAATCCTTTAGCTCCCATAAGTCAATAGTCCTGATTTGGTTATAGACTTAGTTAGCTTGAAGGCTATAATTTATAATTTCCAATAAAAAGCTAATAATGGTATGATACATGCTGGATGCAATGAAGTTTCCTGAAAACTATTCAGAAAGTCTCTCTCTCTCTCTCTCTCTCTCTCTCTCTCTCTCTCTCTCTCTCTCTCTCTCTCTCTCTCTCTCTCTCTCAGCTTTTGGGGTCACATCCGGCAGCGCTCAGGAGTTACTCTTGGTTCTGTGCTCAGAAATCACTCCTGGCAGGTGTGGGGTACCATATGGGATGCCGGGATTCGAATCACCTGCCGTCCTTGGTAGGCTGCATGCAAGGCAAATGTCCTACTGCTGTGCTATCTCTCTGGCCCCCCAAAACTATCTTCTCTTTTGTGAGGTCAAGCACATATTAAGTGATTTTCCAGGGAAAATTGGTTAATGTTTTTAAAGTCTCTCTAGCAAACAAAAACAAGCTGAACAATAACCACTCTTAAATGAAAATAATTGTGCATTATTTTAGCTTGTTTCAATTGTTTTTGGCCTCCTCAGGGGTGAGATGCCTCCGGTTATATCTGGTGGTGTTAGAAGGCCATCCCATTCTGGAGATAAACTTTATAGCCCTGGGACATGACAGACCTGCAGTCTAGCTCTTTAAATGATTTCCCTACTCCTTCAAACATTATTTTTAGCAGGGGAAGAAATAATATGCATGGCAATTGTTTAAGAGTAAAGTTTTTCCTAATGAACAAAATGATAAAGAATTGAACACAAATATTGAATAGGTAAGTTACATAGAGAAAATTAAATTTTCAGATAATGTGTTTACTAGTTTAAAAACTAATAATGTCACTGTCCTTATAGTTAGCTCACGGGCAGAGAAGAAAACTTATGCTGTTACATGAGTACAAGTTTTAAATGTATAATTTAATTCAGAAATTAGAACACAGATGTGTTTTTGTTCTGCTATGCCCTATAAAATTTAATACACGTTTTTCTAACTTATAAAAAATAAAAGAGTGGTTTTAATTAGCAGGAAATTAACTATTGATAAAAGCAAAGAAAAAATTACCCAGAAGTTGCACACAAGATGATATATAGATGTTGTATATTTGAAAACAAGTCAAGAAATAGTAATAGTTTTAGCTTTTTATAATTTAGTGATCTATGAGGCTTTGTATTAGTCAGTTCTCCAACTGGCTATTCAGCTCTTATAAATCCAAGGAACTGGGTAAATCAAAATCTTAGAGAGTCTAATTTTAAGAGATACAAACCTGGGTAAAAAATTATTAAGACAAGGAGTATTTAAGTTAAAAAACAACTCAATGTATAGAAAAAAATAAGACTAGAAAGAAATGTAACATATTAGCCATGATTTCTTTTGCGAGTGCTATGAATTTTATTGTTTTCTGCATATATCTTCTTTTTTGATGTGTATAAACTTACTATAATATCATTTTTATTACCTTAAAATAAATTTAGGAAAAATATATTTTTGGAGCCAGAGTGATAGTAGTCAGTAGGATGCTTGCCTTGCACTTGGCAAGCACATGCTCAATCTTTAGACCATACTATATGGTAGCCTGAGTCTGCCAGAAGTGACCTCTGAGTATAAAATCAAGAATAAATCCTGTATATCATCTGGTGTGGCCCAAACAACAGCTCTGTCCCCTACAGCTTATTATTGAAATGACTGCCATATACCACAGGTGTACTGATTATTTTTTGACCCACACTTATTGATACTTGTGGACTACTCCCAGTTTAATGTTTGGGATGGAAGCCTACTTCTTTCTGAGCACAAGGGATCATGCAATTCCAGGAATTTTGCATCTTCCACATGCAAAATAAGCATTAGGTGGGCTGAGGTATCTCTCTGGTTTATCATGGATACATTTGATATTGGTTGAAAGAGCATTTCTATGGGAAATTATTTTTAAATCTGATTAATTGAGGGAAATGTAATGCAAAAACAAAACTGCAGTTCCTGGAAGCTGAATACTGTGACAAGTTGATAGACACTGGGAAGAAAGGTAAGATCAATGAGAAATATTTCAGACAGTGGAGAGTGCCTGTTAGAGTGTACATGAACATGAAGAATGTGAAAACAAGGCAAAGTGAACCTTATATGAAAGTGAATAATAAATGAGAAGAGATTAGGAAGTAAACTGACCTTGAATCTGAAAGTAAAGAGTCATGACAGTATCCTACATTTTGAATGTTAAAATTAAGAAACTCCATTAGGAAATAAGTTTATGGAATGAGCAAAATCAACCTTAGAGTGAGATTGATTTCTACTTTGGGAATGGGGTCTCTAAGTTATTAGCATTGGGTCCATCTTATTAACACTATAGCTTTCCCTTTACTTCCAAGAAAAAGCACATATAATGCTTTTACTCTTCATAATTCACGTGCTTAGTCAAATATTCATTGATTTTTCTGAATCTGTATCCCATCTGCTTGCAAAACATTCACTGACTTCATGGGACTAACTAATAAGCATGGGTTGATGTTAATGTACATACATGCAATAAAACTGTCAACTCAGTTATCTTCCTTGTATACCTGGTTATTGAAGAAGGGCAACATTAGACAATAAGGCAGCAATCTTTGAAAGGTTGTGTACATTATAAAAAGAACATGGTCTGACTTTAGAAAGCTGTGGGTTCAAATCATGAATCTGCCATTTGATACCTGTTGAGTTCCATTACATTAACATTTTATATCTAATTTATCTTCAAACAGAGGGAATTATCTTTCCTAATGTAATCTTTGGAAGGATGAAATAAAATACACATAAAAGTTATTCTTCTGGTAAATAACTTAAGGGGTACTCATGATATTGTTCAGTCATGCACTAAGTTTAATTTCTAATACTCAGTGACACTTAAAGAACAACATCAAATTTATTTTAGTTTCTATGGGTTATTTTGAATTGCTATAACTCCTACTATCATTTGTTTTGGAACCACACCCAGGTTATATTTGATCTAAGTTTAGGGAACACTTTTGGCAGGGACCCATATATGTGGTGCAAGGGACTGAACCAATTCAATCACATTTGACAAATAGATAGGATAGCCTTAGCCATCATACTATATTATACTATATATATATATATATATATAGTATATACTATATATATATGGCCCCTGTGTTGGATGATTAATAAAAATAATGATCTCATTTTCCTTTGACAATGAATGGTAATAGGTCATAATATAAATGGATAAAATTCTTTAAAGTGATGGGGTTAATTGCTGAGTTTTGTAAGCAGACCAACATTTGGATTTTAAAGTCTTGAGCTCAGCTATAATAGCTTTTGTTCTCTCTGAAGAGAAAAATTATTTCTATTTATCCTCAAATTTTCATCGTTGCATTTTATAGAAGAGTCTCAGATTTTACCAGTTAAACTGAAAAATTTTGTACTTTACGTAAATTTGTACTTTCACTGCACGTGGAATAGTGAATTCTTATTTGCTGAGGTTTACCTGTTTTCATGATGAGTCATATAGTGCCTCAACTATTGCTTTGCCTTGGTTTTAGTGGAAAAGATCTCCTTAAAAATAAAAACAGAAAGATGGGTAGCACACTTGCCTTGCATGCAGCAGACCAGGGTTTAATCTCTGGCAATTTATATAATCTCCTAAATCTTTCAGGAATAATCTCTGAGTGCAGTCAGGAGTAAACCCTAAGCATAACCAGGTGTGGCACAAAAATTAAAAAAGAATTAAAAAAGCTCATTAGACCCTGAAAAAATCCATTGACCACTGGTTACTTAGCAGTTATTAAAATTGATGTGGCAGAGACAAGGGGACACTAGTAATGTACATTAGAATAAATACCTAAAGCAGTTCTAAAGCATGAAAACCTCTGAGACTCAGAATCAGCTGAAAAGACATAGAAACAATTATTCAAGTGCAGATTTTAAAAACTAGTGCCCGACTGGGGCCACTGGGACGTGAGGCTCCATCCACCTCTGGAACAATAGAAACACTAGGAATATCCAAAGAAGAACATCAGCTTTCCTGTTGGCAAACACCCTAGTAACAAACTTTGGGGAAACAGTTAGGAAAACTGTATAAAAACTAACTTGGCAAAAGCAAAAACATGCATTGATCTGAACAAAGTCTGAAGTTTATTATTTCTCATGATATGCAATCTTGACTTGGGAATTGTTACATATCTACTTGGGATATGTTCTTTGATTTTTCCACTCTACAGAAGCCCAAGTTCTCTTTTGAACATGTACCTCTATTTTCTACCCCTCATTTTGCAAATAAACATTTTACTTCACTATTCATATATATATATATTTATTATTATTATTATTATTTTGAGATTATTTTCTGTGAGGAAAAGGGATGGATCTGGAAAACCCTGGCTAGGATTTAGAACTGACTTTCCTTTCCTGCAAAGACCAATTTCTTACTCAAGCCTGAGTTCTTCAGTCACCCCCCACCCCAAATCTGGTAGCAGAAATCATTTTCCTTACTATGTAGAAAAAAATTGACTGATGCATCACCATTTCATGTAGCTAGTGAGACATAAAATATGTAGCTTTCTAGTATGTAACCAGATTCTCATCAGAGCAAACTCTCCCTTCTTCCAGCACCATGAAAAAGGATGTTGGGAGTGGAACAGTTAACTGACTACCTTCTCCAGGTTGACACCTCTCTCCTCTCCACTTCATAAGCTATCCAAGGAACCCACTGCCTTTTGTTCTTGTCTCTTACTTGCAACCAAGTCTCACCTCCCATTTAAATGCCTAGAAAACTCAATTTATAATACTGAGATGAACTGTTCTTTCCACCTTTCATGTTTCTTTGCTGTGATACAGTTTTGTATCTATGAAACACCCCATAAAATGAGTTACATGACTTAAAATATATTTTTCAAAAATAAATTTAGTTTATACTTTTTGTATTGTGAATTTTTTCCAGTGAGTATGAAGAGACCTTATTTAATTAATTATGGGGTATGGTTGGTCACTTCCAGCAGTTTTGGATATCACACATCCAGCCATTTGCATCATTTCCTTTGCTCTAAAAAGGTTTTATTTGAAACTGTGCTTTTCATTGTTTAAATGATAGCATTAGTAAAGCAAGAAGAAAGGCTAGAAAGATGTAAGCAAAGGTTGATAAAAGGATGTGGACTTAGTGTATGTTAAAACCTGTTAAGCATTTTTGTCACTTAAAAGCTTATTTTTCCTAAATAAAACTCTTTGCTTTTGCAGTTATACTCATTCCTTAAAATCATAGATCAAATTTCAAGTTAGATTGATGCTAGCTCATTAAGAAAGCTCAGAAAGTTTAGATGCAGATTTGAAACTGGAACCCCAAACTGCTATTCCAGTTATGTATTTTTAACAAGGATTTTTTTCCTGAAATGCTCATTAAAGGAAAAAGACATTATCCATTCATGTTTCTTACATTACCATAGCATTCAAAATTTATTTATAGTGTTAAAAATCCCAGAAAAATTATGCTGGACTGTTATAATGTAAAACAATTTATAATTTCTGAAGTTCTATACCAAAACATTGTCAATAGTTAACATTATCTTTTTAATGTAATTACATCTTGATTTCCTTCAATATTAGAATAAACGTGATATTTTTCAAGGTTATATTAAGGCAATAATATTGGTATGATTATTGGTCAAGATTACCGTGCCAAAAATATAGTACAGTGAGTAGGATACTTGTCCTGCCCTGTGGTCAACGAACTTCAATCCTGACACAACACACTGCAGGAATAATCGCTGAGCACAGCCAGAAGGGATCTAAATACAAAGTAATAAATATATAAATCTAAAATATATTATATTTACTTGATTATATTGTGAAATTATCAATATTAAAGAAATATAGTGAATATAAGGATCATCATAGGTGACATTTATTACTTTCATAACATTTTCCTTTCTAACAAATATTATTAATAACGGTCCTTTTGGTGGCAGACACAAACCCAGCTGTGCTTAGGAATTACTCCTTGTTCTGTGGTCAGGAGTGATCTTTGATATTTGAGGGGACCAATGTGGTACTGGGAATCCAAGCTAGGACTGCCACATTGCAGGGCAGATGATTTAAACCCTGTATTATAAATCCCTTAATAATTATTCTTCGGGACATTCAACATCATTCTTTATCTGAAAACTTTTGCCCCTGTAAATGATTTTTAAAATGAGTATCACTGTTGATTTTTAATACAGCTAATTAGAAAAAATTTTTAACCAGTTAGCTCTTATCTATTATTCAAATGATGCTCTTTTTTTCCTTTGCAGTGCTGAGATTAATCAAATCCTGGTACCCTACATATTTAGCGTTCATTTACCTCTGAGTTACATCTCTTTCCCAAATTAGTAGTTTTCTAATGGTTCAAATGATATCTTGTTTAAACTATTTTAATAACATTTATTAATATAAGTTATTAAAATATAAAGTATAATAAGTGACAGTGTTCTTAGCAAATATTTATATTAAATTAGTCTCACCTCTGTCTGGATTAAAAGATAAACTTTACATATGCCTATCTTTAAAATTATCTGTGGAAATAGCATAGCGACAAATTACACTTGGAAAATTAGAAAAGTAGGTTGAAAAGCAATTTTGGATTGAACTCAGGAAGCTTGGGGTCCTATAAACTGTGCACTGGTGGCATTTTCTTTTCTCTGATATTAAGTAGGAAGATTCTAAGTAAATAGGGGGATTGTATTTGAGAGTAGGCATTTGCTCATGAATAAAAGGAAATATGACAACTTGTTCTGACCAAATAGCTCCACGGTTGTGCATTTTAGGCAAGAAGAATGAATGTGAATGGAAACACGAACTATTGGCAAACCTACTGATTTGTAGATGGAGTCATTAGCCATATATAGGCTCATTAAGCTCTAATGGTGATCATAATCATCAGTTTGCGATTTGGAAGAACCGTGCCTCCATCCTCTTGAAAGGCTTTTTGTTTTGTAAGTTTTTGATTCTGCTTCCTGAAATTCTATGCCAATTGATGTTTGCATGTTTCTGAAATGGCGACAAGCCTTCTAATTGATTCTCCTACTACACTGTGCGCTGAGCTGGCAGGCGCCTACTCTCAGGTCACTTTATACGTCATACCACCTAAGGCTAGCCAGGGACCCATTCAAAGGGCAATGGGAGGCCAATTATTTTCCTTCCTGGCATTTACATGAAAGGTATAATATATTGCCTTTAGGAGAGAGGCTGCTGAAAGGGAATTGGGAGTTTAGTTCCCCTAATAATTCTCACAACCATCATGTTTCTGGACTAAAGAAAACTGAGTACATGAAACAAAGTGAGGAGACAGAGTGAAAGCTCTTTAGTTAATCAGTTATTTGCTAGGTGCCAGGAACTATTTTAAGTGCATTGCATCTACTCATTTGCTTGCTGTAAGCCAAAGCACATGGAAGTGGATACAATCATTTCTTTTCCAATTGTGGATGAGAAAATTGATGCCTGAAGCTCAGAGCTAGCAAATGACAGAACTACAATTTGAAATTAGGTGTCCGGAAAGCCTAGGCTTTCCATCATTTTGCTGTAAGAGAAATCAAAGATCATACCATTCTACCATTTTAGAATTGATAGCTTCTAGGAATATAGAATTATTGAACAAGCAGGAATGCAAATTATGGCTACAATTCAGAGAAATAGAAATATAGAGCTTTCATCTCTAAATCCCATTTCTTGATGCTTCCTTATCTGATAGTACTGAAGTAGCCTCAATGTGATGGATTATACCTCTTCGCATTTTCACACCAAAATCATTTAGGACTTCACATATGAAAATGACACATCTAATAGCTTTGCACTTGACCGTGTGATTTGTGAGATCCTAGCATACTCCAAGATCAAGTGTTCTAAGAACACAATAACACATTTGCAAGAAATCAAGGTAGATTGTCAACCTTAATCAATGCACAGCAGACCACCTGATACTGTTGAGAGGAACACCACTGATGTAGCTTATTCTTCCCTCAGCACGGACTGTGATCATGAGTTTCCCCTCTGCTGCTAAAAGCTTCAAAATCTTCAGCAGATAAATAAAGTACAAAACATTTTCTAATGTGGAAATGAATGACACTGCTGAATCCAGTACTTTGAAATAAAGCATTTACCTTGTGAATCTATGTAGGCTCCATACTTTTCAGACCGAGTTGTGAGGTTTTTAGAGTGAGGGGTCTTCGCCCTACAAAAAAGGACAGATAAACTCGTTTTTCACTCAGCACAGAAAAGATTCTCAAACCACTGAAGATACAGTTACATGCACATTAAATATGTTTTGAATTAGATCCTAATTATATAAAGACATTGTTCCATATGGAGGTTGAGAGGGTAGAATTTAGATGAGAATGATTATCAGTATTTGTGGCACTTTGTTTTCAAGTATCAGTTCAAACAAAAAAAGTAGAAGGGTCTTAAAGTGATTCCTGGAACTGAACAGCATAACTGAACCCAAGAGGGAGGAGCAGGCTGCCACCCACCTAGGGAAATGGGTTAATAAAAAGATCAATTGCACTCTTATCTTGTTAGTCATTAGACAGCCCATTGATGCCACCTGCTTACTCTAAATGTAAAAGTACAGGCCAGCCATTGGAAAGCTGCCACCATCGCATCAGAACCCCCTTTCTTTCTGCTTTAGAGATAGGAGAAAGAAGGCCAAACTCTGACCCTTAGAAACTGAGCATCTGTTCCGCCGGTAAACACAGATGTGAAGGCAAATCAGAAAGCAAGTCTTTATTGTGGGTTGGTGCGCGGGGTGGTGGGGGGAAGGGGGAGAGGACTGGTTGCATGGATTCCTCTTCAATGAATATACCAGAATATGAGTATTTTATAAAGTGACTATCAGCATGATTACGAGGAACAGTTGAAATGTTAAAGACTTAAGTGCCAAAGAATTTTCTTTCCTTTTAGGTTCTTTTAGCCCTAACCATGCAGCAAAAATCACAGCTATTATAAACATTTTGTTTTAATGATCTTTGAGTGCCACTGACTCTTCAGCTGTCAAATTTTCTCCCTCCACCAAAATAAGGAAAGATTTACATATCTTATTTAATTTACTTTTAGTGCCCATGATTAAGGTTTTAAAAGAAACATATATGTATATATTTTAATGTGTAAATATAATTAAATTTATTAATATAAATATAAGTATATATAAGTTTATATATTTAAACAAAGCCACTCATAGTTCACCATTTGAGTGATGGAAAGAAAAATACATATATATATTTTATCCCAATATTACACTGACCCCAGGTATCTGATAAGTGATCAGAAGACTTTGGATCAAGCTATATTTAGAGGTATTCATTTTTTTGAGAAAATGAGTAAATTTACTGTATATAGCTTGTTTGAATGGCAGGCTTAAGTACTACATATTATTATTCAGGCAATTAGTGTTTATTTGACTACCAGTAAAAGCTTTCTCTCAAACATTCCTATTCCAGTCAAAAATCTTCTGCAAGCAATAAAATGCTAATTCATGGAGGAATACTGAGATTTAGCAATAAATTATAATTTCTTAAGGTAGTGAAGACTAATCTCTTTTTTGTTCATTTTACTCTAAAAGTCAAAAGAAGGGAAATTCTAGGATCAGAGAGAGAGAGCACAGTGGGTAAGGTACACAAGCAACATAGACGAGATCCCTGCCACCACATATGGCCCTCTGAGTTCCACCCAGATTTGAGTTCCACCCAGTTCCACCAGAATGATTTCTGAGCACCTTTTGACATGACCTTAGATAGAAATTCATAAAATAAATAAAATTAAAATTGCTTTAAAAGTATATAGATTCTACTCAGCTAGAACGGGGTTCCTCAATTTCAAGCTATCATTGGTGAGTGGTGCTTTCCTATACATTATAAGATCTTTAGTAGCATTTTTCCCTCTTTTTTTTTTTTTTTATTTTTGGGTCACACCCGGCAGCGCTCAGGGGTTACTCCTGGCTCCATGCTCAGAAATTGCTCCTGGCAGGCACGGGGGACCATATGGGGCACCGGGATTTGAACCAATGACCTTTTGCATGAAAGGCAAACGCCTTACCTCCATGCTATCTCCCGGGCCCAGCATTTTTCCCTCTTAAAAG
>PVKC010043713.1:0-11716 GCA_004027635.1 Crocidura indochinensis | reverse complement strand
AAAAAAAAAGTTGAATTTTAAAACTACATAAGTGAACAGATAAAACAGAAATACAACATACATATGAATAAAATAAGATTTTAATGGATTATCCCCAAACTGTTGCAACTGATATTTTATTCAAAATGATAGAGTTAATGTCGCATGTTAAATGAATGCATTATAAAATAAAATAATATACTAGTGTTAACATTCAGAAAAAATCCTGCTTTTGGAATATCAATAAGCATTTACAATGACAGGTAATTAAATTTATGAGTTTATTACAATAAATTCTTTTAAATTTCAAGTATTTTAAATTATAGATAGAAAAGTATTCTAAAATTCTTTCTGCAAATTTAACTTTGGAGACTAATCAGTTAAATTAAGTGATCTTATTGCTTATGATTCCTTAAAAATTAGAGTTGACTAGTATAAAACCCCCAACACTATAAGTACCATATACCATAGTCCTTAAGATAGACATTTTAAAAACTTACAGAGTAGATATGTGTAAGATGACACCCAGATCTTAACCCAAAACAAAGATGTTCCTCCAACATATTCTTTCCTTAAACCTCTTCCTTTGATATGTAAATAGGTACATTTGTCTCATTTGTCTTTCTCCGGACCTTCCCCCTACTGCTATCAGGAATTGATTTAATAAAGAAAGAAGTTCTGGGTTTGGGTTCAAGCAGAGAACACAAGGAAAAAATACTTGGATGCCATAATATTTCTTCTTGACTGAATTTTTTATATATCCTTTGCTGCTATCATGCTTCTTCAGACTTGTCCACCAAGGGGTAGAAATACTATGCCTATAGGGTGATATCACAACTTGTGGATTTTTATTTTACAGATATGTAAAGGAGTAGCTTCCTTCCTTTTTTCCTTTCTTCCTTTGCTCCTTCCTTCCTTCTTTTCTTCCTTTCTTCCATTCTTCCTCTTTTCTCCAATTCTCCCTCCTTTACTTCCTCCCTCCCTCCCTTCTTTCTTTTTTAATTTTTCTTTTTAATGTCTTTATACAATTTGATTACAAAAATGATTGTAGTTGGGTTTCAGTCATATAAAGACTGAAAGACCCCCCTCTTCACCAGTGCAACATTCCCATCACCAATGCCCCAAATCTCCCACCTCACTACCCCACCTGCATGTATTTAAGACTGGCTTTCTACTTCTCATTCATTCACATTGTTGCTAGTTGCCAGTATAGTTATTTCTCTAACTGCATTCACCACTCTTTGTGGTGAGCTTCTTTTCGTGAGCTGGACTTTCCAATTATTGTCTCTGAGAATTATATATAACATATTACATATAAATTATATGTATATCTACATATATTTGAATATATATACATAAATAATTTGTACAGAGTGCTTCTGAGAGTTCTCAAAGGCTACTCCCAATTCCGTGTTCTTAGTTACTCCCATTGGTGCTCAAGGACCATGTAGTACTGCGAAATGAACCCAGATCTACTGCATGCAAGAAATGAACCGATATCTGAATGCAAAAGCATGTGCTCTGTCCACTGAACTATCTCCCTGTTTCTGAAAAGTAGTAATCCTTCTTTTTCCTTCAACTTTTATTTAGGCACTATGATTTACAAATACAATTAATAATAACATTTCAGGCATGCACCAGCACTAGAGTGTCAGTATAAGGCAGAGACCTTAAAATCACAAAAAGCTGTAGGAGCTTTAGGTTCAGAGGACTGTATCATTTTCAATAGATGATTTGCATGAGGCCATTCTCTTTCTCATATAAAACATATCTTTTCCTCAAAAAATTTAAAAATTTTAAAATGTAGATTTATTAGTTATTTTACATCATGTTGTTAGTATTTCACAGTGTATAAGTATATACAATATCTTATTGTGAGAGTTTGTTTTTACTTAATAAAATTTATATTGCTATTTAATCTCAAAAATACTAATTTCCATCCTAATATATTGTAAAAAAAACAGAAGTAGGATTTAAAATAGAACCAGGCACACTTCTTAATGCAACATGATTTTAAAGTGATTTATTTGGTACAATTCTATAGGTTTAACTTCTTTTCTGCAATATAGGTGAAGAACAAACTATAGACTAGTAGAGTTTCCATATAAAATCTGTAATTGGGAAGAATTATTTAAATGACCCTAAAATGATTTCATAAAAGAAAATAAATTCAATATTGGAATGAAAAAATTTTAATTTAAATATATTTATCCATTCTTCCCTTACCTGAGGGAAAATATTCTATCTCTACCTCATTCTTTAAGGAGAAGCCAAGGATCTGAGGGCAGAAGGGACCTCAACTATAGGAACATAGTAATTCAATATTTAAAAGATTCTAAGATGATGTACAAAGAGGTAGAATAAGAACAACTCTCCAAACTGACTCTTAATAATCCTGCTTTCTAATAGCTGAATTACTAATCTAGTTTCCTGGATTCACTATTAATTTCTACTTCTATAAAAATTTGTCCAAACTAAGTTTCTATTAAAAAGACAAAGTCTATTACATGACTTTGTAAAAGTTTATTTATAATATATTTTATAATATTATTATTCAAAAATAAAATAATTTCTGAGAATATACACATCTATTCTTATTCTCCGTGTATTTTTCTCCATTATTATTGTGTAGTTGTGTACATGTGTGTGATTCTATCATGAATTCCACTACTCACCAGTGAAGAGAAATGATCTCCCTACTCCACAGAGCACTGGACCTTCTATTTAAATAAAAAAAATATTGGAGTCAGAACAATAACACAGCAGTAGGGAATTTGCTTGCATGCAGCCAATCCAGGATGGACCTGGTTCGATCCCCAGAGTCCCATATGGTCCCCTAGCCAGGAACAATTTCTGAACCCATAGGCAGGAATAGCTCCTGAGCATCACCAGGTGTGGCCAACCCTCACTTCAAAATAAATAAAAATAAATAAAAGCTCCTCATTTCTGAATGGATTTTCAAGTATAAAAAGAAATCTATAGTCATGCTTTTTCTCTAAAGTCCCCATATTTCCTGTGATACACAAAATAACAATGTTTAAAATTTTGTTAGCAGTAAAAAAAGTGTTTGCATCATTTTTGTTTTGCCCCTTTATACTTTCCATCCTTATGAAGATGAACTGTCATTTTTATTTTTATGTATATAACATAAGCAGAGTGCTATGCATGTGGTGGGTGACCAAAATTTATCAAGCACCAGAGAATGCCAAGTCTTCACGTACTGCCACTGCTCAGGGTACCCATGTTGCAGATTTCAAGTTGAAAAACTTGGTGAGTAGAACTAGACACTAACTACCCTACCAGTGGGACCATTTCTTTTTTTTTTTCTTTTTTTTTTTTCTTCATCACCACTGCCTAACAATCATCCTGACTAAACTCCACACTTGCACATTGAAGACTATAGCATTTTAGTATTTGCTTAAGCAATGTTACAAAAAGTAAGAACCCAGGGGCCAGAGAAATAGCACAGCAGGTAGGGTATTTGTCTTTCATGCAGTCAATCTGAGTTAGTCCCCTGGTATTCCATATAGTCCCCTGAGCCTGCCAGTAGCAATTTCTGAGCTGTGAGCACAGAGCCAGGAGTAACTGCTGACTGATGCTAGGTGTTTCCCCCACCCAAAAAAGAATCCAGAAAAACAATTATAAAGCAGAATAAAAAGTAAAACAGCTTTCTGATTTGCTTACATCATTGCATTGATCTTCATCAAAAGGTGAAAAATGATTGGAAAAAAGAGTACACAGAACAGAGAATCAAAAGGAGGCATCATGGTACTGTGATGCAAAAGAGATTCTAATCCTCCAAAGAAGTCTGTAAAATAGTATTTTCATTGAATGTCTTGGCTGAGAGATCTAAAACTGAAAGAACGCAATTTTATAGTCTGCAGAATGTTTTGAATGGAAAATGATCCAAGAAACAAATCATGCTTCATATGCTAAAAACATACGAAGAACCTGGATTCTGAAAATTCTGGCAGAGTTTTTGCATATTCTTTGGTTCTTTCCTCTACCACCATACAGTAGTCCCTGGCTTCTTCCTTTAATTCCACCTGTTAACATTTGAGTAATTTATCTCCATCAAATAACTAATTTTAATCCTATTTCCTTTGTTCTTTTTAAACTTTCATGGAATTAGGGCAAAACAATACCATTTAACATTCTCTTTAGGACAAAAAATAAAAGTCAAATAAAGGAACAAATGATAGCCTGAAAAAAACAAAATTTTGTTTTACATGGGAAATAATAATTATATGAAATGGAAAATATTCACTCATACTTTTCCTCTACAGCTGAAATAAAGTTATGAACTGGGAGAGTGTGACTGTTTTTCAATTATACTATTAATAATGTTATCTACAACCCACATTTTAATCTATGATATAACTTATCCCTTACATTATGATAAATAAATCATTATTAGATTTTCTTGAAACGTATCAGTAGACCTAAAATATAAAAATACACCTAAAATAACTTGATATGTCAAAAAATTCCAAATTTTCAATGATGTTAGGATATAAAGCTATACTTATTCACAAAGTAACAAACACAACATATATGTGTTACCACATGCTCATCTTGCCCAGGATTGAAACTGTCCTTCACTCCAAGACAATACTAGAATAAATATCTTTCTGCTACCAAGAGATAAAATATGCAGGAATAAAGATGACTTTTAAAATATAATTCTCTTAAAGTCTTTGAAAAATCAAGTCCTTAACACTTCTACTAAAAGCAGTTTAATCATATATAAAAACTCTTTAACATTAAGAAGCAAAATATTCATATATTCAATATAACTTGAGCATTTGCAAATTTAAGATACTTTGCAAATTTAAGATACTTTGAATATAAGTAGAGCTGCCAGAGTCAGCATTGTGGTTAATGTTTTTTAGTCACTTCAGTGACACTGAGTATACCTTTTATCACCTAAGAGGCCTAACCGACACATTATAGTGTGATTAATAAGTACTGGAAAAATACACAATTTGTAAATTTTTTTTCAGTTTACTGGTTTCTTTATAAGAAAAAAAATGCCATGGTCTGAATTCTGTGATAAAGAACAGCCTTAGAAATCATTCAAATCATGTAAAAAGTCGTACATTATAACTAATTTTGGACAAATGCACAATTATTAACATAGCTCATTGTGACACTAGAATAATTAAAACATAAAATTATTTCTCAAAACGCTGCATTCTCACTTTTAAAAAATGATATCTTTGTTTAAGCACCATGATCACAAACATGTTTGTAGTTGGGTTTCAGTTATAAAAAGAACACCACCCTTCCCCAGTGCAAAGTTCCCATGACCAATGTCCTTACTCTTGTGGGGGTAAAGAATAAACCAGAAGAACATAAGGATCACTCCTGTGATTCACAGTCAATCTGCAAGAGCCCATGTCTGCTTAGATACTTGATATTTAGGATCACCCAAGTCTTCCCAGTAATGCTGATGGACCACCAGAGACACACCAGGGAACGTTCATGGAAGCTTAGTAGTTCCTAAGATTAAACTGGAGCCAGGAATTATTCCTTACCTTAATTTTATAAAAAAATTTGACATATATGAAAATATATACTACATTTATATTATATAAATTATATTTATATGGATTTATATAAAGTATATATAGATTTATATAAACTTATATTTATATAAATCATAAAATATATATCATATGCACATAGTTTATATTTAACATGTATTATAACAGATTCTATTTTAAAATGTAGATCTTTTGTTTGTTTGTTTGTTTTTGAATTTTGAGTCACACCCTGTGATACTCAGGGGTTACTCCTGGCTAGGTACTCACAAATCACTCCTGGCTTGGGGAACCATATAGGATGCTGGGAGATCAAACCATGATTCGTCCTAGGTGAGCACATGCAAGGCAAACATCCTACTGCTGTGCCACAGCTCTGGGCCCTAAAATGTAGAATTTTTATTTCCAATTAACACAGTCAGAAATAAAATTCCCTTTAACATTAAATTTTATTATTTTATAGGGAAAATACTGTTTAAAGTTTATTATTTCAGTAAAAATTACCTTAATGGCAAAAATTAGCAGCAGACAAAACCAGACATGAGACAAATATTTTCCTCTTTCATGAATAGAATTCTTTAACAAGAACCCCTCACGCTATTCAAAGGTTTCTAGCAATTGTAGCTTCTTTGTTGTATTTGACTTCACGCTTTAGAGTGATGTCAGCACTTTGTGCAGTAGGAAGAACATCCAAATGAGCTTCCCTTCTCAGTCAACCCTGCTGTACCGGTTAACATATGTCCATCTTCTTCCTAGGGGAAAATACGAGTAAGAAAATTTCTAATGAACAATAGAACTAAAATCTGGAGTTTTTCAGGAATATTAAATCCAATCAGATAGAATGGTCCACAGGAGATATTCCTCATATTGCATTTAATGTCCTTTGGATATGGGTTATATGAGATGATATAGATATAGATATAGATATAGATATAGATATAGATATAGAGAAGATGCAAGGATTTTTAAGAAATATAAAAAGAAAGGAAAGCATGAAAAAAAATTAGGAAAAGGGCATCATGAAAACGAAGTAAAATGCTTCACCAAGGAGGGATGTGGTGAACTAGGAAAATGTTATTGAGAATTCAAAAAACAAAAGAAGGAAACATTATTGTGTGCTACATTTGTTCTTTGTAGCACTGTGCTAAGTATATATCCAGTCAGTGGGCATTCAAAAATAGCATCAATGTCATCTAAGTGATAATTCTAGTTATAACTTCACAAGAAAAAAAAAATGTCTAAAGTAGAGGAAAGTGACATTTTGAGAGTTCACTTTTGAACATAAAATCACAGAAGTAGTTTCATGAACATATTCGAAAGACTAATAATGTGAAAATTTTAGGCATTGCTTTTCTCTACAAATGTCATGATTTTTTCCAGAAGCTTTTAGCTAAAAAACATGTTTTTATTAATATTATGATGTGTTGTTCTAAGATTGATGCAAAGGTCAGTTCCTCTATATTTCTGAACTCATGTGGAAATAACTAGTAAGCACAGAATAGATCCTCTTAGTGTCTAGAAAAAGATCTAGTGATTATGAAGATGATATCTAGAGGCACTCTATTTCCATCAGCACCCAATTCTGTGTACTGTAAAGAAAATGATCGCTTTTTAAATAAAATCAACTCAAGTTTACTGCTAAAAGTGAGAATCTTAGAAAATCATAAAAGAATATACAAAAGAGAGCCGGGAGGTGGCACAGGAGGTAAGGTGCCTGCTGCCTTGCCTGCGCTAGCCTAGGACGGACCACGGTTCGATCCCCCGGTTCCCATATGGTCCCCCGTGCCTGCCAGGAGCGACTTCTTAGCGCATAGCCAGGAGTAACCCCTGAGCGTCACTGGGTGTTTCCCAAAAACCAAAAAAAAAAAAGAATATACAAAAAACGATTACTTAGAGACATTATTTTGTTAAATACACTAGTTATTGATTGTATGACTTTAAATATAATAACTATATGTGTGGTAAACTTAAGGATGCATAAAAGAATATTATCAGGCCATTTTGGCTTTTATCATCTTTTTTATTTTCTTATTTCATCATATTTCTTATTTTCAAAGTAAAAGACAAATTATACTATCAAAAATATGGCTAAATTTGGGACCAGAGCGGTGGCACAGTGGTAGGGCTTTTGCCTTACATGTAGCTGACCTAGGATGGACCACAGTTTGATTCTTTGGCTTCCTATATGGTCCCCAAGCCAGGAGCGATTTCTGAGTGCATAGCCAGGAGTAACCACTGAGCATAACCCGGTATGGCCCCAAAACAATAATAATAATAATAATAATATAGCTAAATTCACATCATTTAGAAGTGGACTTTCCCTCTCTGTGTATATATATGTATATATATGTATATATATACATATATATATATATATCATCTGGTGTGTGGAAATGACTTAAAGTGTCATATTACAATAAATTTTTCTTAAGTATTGTACAGGGAAAAATGTTTAAGCATAAACACTTGCAAATAGACATCAAGGGATACACTTTCTGGTTTTATGGACCACACTCATAATTATAACATTCTATCTTGCATTTGCAAAGTACTAAACAGGCAAATTTTTCTGAAGTTATTTTTAATTTATAATTTTCAGAGCCTGTGTCTATATTTTAGGGAAAATAATTACAAAAATTGCAAAGAACTTTACAAAAATTACAAACAATAATTACAAAGATTACAAACACAATAAGAAAGTTATAAAAAATTACAAACATTACAAAATTAAGAGATCACCAAAAATTGCAAAAAATTACAAAAAAGGAGATTACAAACACAACTTACAAATATTGCAAACATAGAATCAGAATTACTTTAGATGACTGTTATTTAGTTGTCCCTCTCATTTTATATTTACTTAATGAAATACAAAACCCAAAAGGTAAAACAACCTGATGAAACTAATCAATTGAGAATAAGACCATTATTAGGACTTAATGTATCTAACTACCATCCACAAAACTCCACAATGATTACATAATTAGCTGAAAATAGAATATTTTAACTAATGAGTTATAACATAATATCTTACCCAGTGTGGCAAGAATTCACTTGTACAAGGGAAATCTCTCCAGAAGTTTCCCAGATCCAAGTCTCCACTGAATTAATCCCTATAGGAAAGCAATGATATGTTACTCTCTAAGAACAAGCCATCTCACTCCCTTGGACCAAGTCATATCAGATTAAGTATTCCACCTTGTATCTTACATAGAGCTTATCATAGAAATAGTCAAAGAGCTAAGTTCCCAATCTTCAAGAATCCAAATTCTAACCTAAAGTCTAATTGTGGTCTTCTGTGTACTACCCAAAAGCAGGATGATGAAAACTTCTTTGACCAATAAACTTCATTGTCTTTCCTGTTCTGTCACTAGTGTTTGATATTAATTTTTGGGAATTACCTTCAGCACTCTAAACATTCATATCACAGTCCCTTCCCAAAAGTAAAAAACAAAACAAAGCAAAACAAAACAAAAAAACAACTATTCCAGGTTTCAATGTTAGAATGTCATTAATTAGATCTATTCTCTTTATAAAACAATATTATTATGACATCAAAAACCATTTGCTCTTGTGATGTATTAGACATCCTGCATTTGCTTTCTAGGAAAACTCCCCAGTCTGTTGCATCCAGAAATTTTCATTTAAAATTTTAAGGATATAAAGGAGCTCTCTTGCCTTAGACTTAAATTTTGTCAAAAGAGTAAAAATTGATTAAAGAGGATAATAATTAAAAGCAATGTGTTCTTGTGTTAGGTCCAGTGAACTGCTTTTCAGCTAGAGTTGAACCCAGAATTTGCTTAGTCTAAACTACACACAAGGATCTTCTTATTTCTAATAATATCTCACTCCTTTATGCTTAGTAATGATAATATCTTCACCATTGCTCTACATTCTCCAACAAATCTGTGTGATTTCTACATCCTTTCCCCTGTCTTTGTAATTACTAATTTTATAAGTAAAACTGCTTCAATATATTTTAATATCTGTCATGTATTTTCATCTGAGACTCTTATGTCAGAGTCGAAATTGTTTACCTTTATCTTTATTGATCACTACAGAGTCCTATAACAACCTGGATATAATTCAGTGGTGATACCTTTTGCCTTGTTAGTCTGCAGCTGTAAAGGCCACATATTCCAGACACAGAACTGTGTATATACCTGACAGACATCCGGCAGCTCTGTGCTACAGAATACCTGGAACACAATAAAAGTGTGCAAACCAAGTGAACAATACTACATATAAGTGTATGTGACTAAAGTTATCATAATGTCAACAACAAAGGCAAAGGAAAAAACTATTTTTAAATGCTAGTATTATAAAAAGGAGAAATGATTAAAAACATTATATCTAAAAATAAAATAAATTAAAATTATAAATATACACTTAAGATTTTCTGTGCTCAGGACATAAAAGCATTTTTGTATTTATTTTTTTTTGGAAAATATGAGTTCATTATCTAAATCCTTCAAAATGACATTCCTAAACAAACACTTATCTTTCTCTCAGACTCTGTCTCAGTATCTAGATGCTTGTGTTTGTGGCTATTCTGGCCTTTGAAAGATTAAATGAATCAGGCATTCATCTGAGAGTCAGGGATTTGCAAAGAACAATTATGAAGTGGTAATGTTAGTCATTACTAGAAGAAAGTAATGGCTATGCATGAATTTTGAAAATTGATCCATTTTGAGTGATTATTGTAATGTTCATTTAAAATAGGTTGCATAATATATATTTTATCTATATATACTTTTAAAAGTCTTTGTTCTACATTGTCTAGAGCACCTGATATATTGTTAGGCAGAAGATAGGCAATTTCTTTTTATAATTATATATTGTCTGAAAATATGCAGGATGCCATTCCTAGCTTTATTGTCTTTTAAAATCCTGAATTTAAGATGTTCTCATTAAGGGATCACTATGACAACAATAGTTGGAAATGATCATTCTGGACAAGAATTGGATGCTGAAAAAAGTTAAAGTTATAAGCATGATACCCCTCGGTAACAATATTGCAAATCATAATGTCTAAAGGGAAAAGGAAGAGAGTGAAAGAGAAAGCAAGTGAGCAAGTCAGAGACAGAGAGAGAGAGATTGCCCTAGAGTTAGGCAGGGATGTGGGTGGGAGGGAAAACTGGAGAAATTGGTGGCAGTAAATGTGTACAGGTGAAGGATGTTGTACATTGTGTGACTGAAACTTAATCATGAACAACTTCATATCTATGGAGAAGAAAACAACTAGTGTGAACAATCTTATAATCACAATGATTAAATAAAATTATTTAAAAACTTCTTATCTATGGAGAAGAAAACAACTAGTGTGAACAATCTTGTAACCACAATGCTTAAATAAAGTTATTTAAAAACGTAAAATGTGCTCACTAAACAAACTGCTTTCAAAGAATAATCACATGACAAGTAGTACTAAGAGAAACCACACTACAATTTTTACAAAGTATTATAAAGTCACTTAAATAACAGCAGAATATTGATTTTGTCCAATGTTGATTATAACAGTCTAAATAGAGGATTATGATTAGCATAAAAACAGAATTTAGTAATTATTACTAATATCACTGTATTCATGGATTATATCACAAAATAACATCATGGATTAAGAATAATTCCAAGGACCTTAATATCAGATCTGAAACTATAAGGTATATAAACAACATGTAGGTAAAACACTCTATGACATTGAGATTAAAAGCATCTTTAAGGAGGAAACACCACTCTCCAAACAAGTGGAAAAAGAGATAAACAGATGGGAGTATATTAAGCTGAGTAGCTTCTGCATCTCAAAGGAGATAGTGCCCAGAATACAAAAGCCACCCACTGAGTGGGAGAAACTATTCACCCAATACTCATCAGATAAAGGACTAATATTTAAAATATACAAGGTACTGACTGAACTATACAAGAAATAGACATCTAACCCCATCAGAAAAATGGGGAGAAGAAATGAACAGACACTTTGTAAAAGAAGAAAGGCAAATGGCCAAAAGGCACATGAAAAGATGCTCAACATCACTAATCGTCAGGGAGATGCAAAGCAAAACTACTATGAGGTACCACCTCACACCATTGAGATTGGCACACATCACAAAGAAGGAAAACAAGCAATGCTGGCAGGGATGTGGAGAGAGAAAGGAACTCTTTTTCACTGCTGGTGGGAATGCCGTCTAGTACAA
>PVKC010043712.1:0-11724 GCA_004027635.1 Crocidura indochinensis | reverse complement strand
AAAAAAAGATCTTTCTTTTGAGGTCTGAGAGAGGGAAAAGGCTTTAAATTTACTGCCAAGACAAGAAAAACTAAGGGAAAAGAATAATTCAGTTCTTAAAACGAGAGCCAGGATAATATCCGAATGGTTTGTCCTTTACATCACCCACAAATATTCACAACAATTCATCTAGAGCTGCTTTTGATTCTCCCATTTTGGAAAAATGAGTCCTCGTCACGACAGTCCATTCTCTTCTTCTCAATTCATATGCTCCAGCAGAATTGTATCCAAACAAGGAAAGGGGTATTTTTTTATACACATAGGTACTTTACTTTATCTTTGTATATATTCCCCACTCTCTTCCCAAAACCATAATATTATTTTCTATCTATTGATTAATGACCTGAAAAGACACCATGGTCAGGCCAAATCCTGTTTAGCAGGTAATGTGCCCCAGTGGAATGGAGGGCATCTCTCAGGACACAGGAGAAAGATTTTAGGTCCAGATGTCTTAATGCATAGGATATAGGACTTGCCTTGGAGATGAACCCATTTCCAGGTAGGACTGAAGTGAAATTTTTTGGATTACAGCATGAGGGTATGCACCAGTATTGGGAATTTAAATTCTAACAATAGAATAGAATCAACATAAAGAGTAGAGGCTGATGAAGACCTCTCTGTGTGTCTCTATCTCTCTGTCTCTTTGTCACTCTCTCTGTCACTTTCTGTCTCTCTGTGCCTCTCTGTCTCTCCATCTCTCTCTGTCTCTGTCTCTCTCTGTCTCTGTCTCTCTGTCTCTCTGTCTCTGTCTCTCTGTCTCTGTCTCTCTGTCTCTGTCTCTCTCTCTCTCTCTCTCTCTCTCTCTCTTTCTCTCTCTCTCTCTCTCGGCAGTGCCCTGAGTTTCCAATGTGCATTTGATACTCAGGGAGACCAGAAACACTCTAACTGAAGATATTCTATTTGATTGACTTGATTAATTGATTGGAATTCCCTAGGCTAGAGCTTCTGAGGGGTGTGGAGTTTAGTCCAAAGAGATTCAGTCAACCAGGCCACAGTTTTATGTGAATGCCTGGGATTGCAGTGTTACTTGGGCCTTGTAATGTTGGGATTCACCAGAGGTCCCTGCAATGCTTGGGAAAGAATGGTGCTGGACATGGAACTGAGTGAGGCACATTACACCAAATCCCTGATTCCTAGACACAGGTTATTTTCTCATACACTATATTGTTCTTTAATTAATTTTTTGTTTGTTTTTGCGGCCACACCCAGTAACACTCAGGGGTTACTCCTGACTATGCATTCAAATCGCTCCTGGGTTGGGGGAATGTATGGGATGCTGGGGGATTGAACTGTGATCCGTCCTAGGCTAGCTCATGCAAGGCAGACACATTACCACTTGTGCCACTACTCCAGTCCCTCTCAGACACTTTAAACCCCTAATTGTAAGTATTCTGCTCTCATATAGTAATAACTTACAACAGTGGAAAAAAATTGACAAGGCTGGCTATAATAAAGTTATACAATTTATATTCTTATTTCTGGTGCCTTAAAATGTACATACCCAACTCAGTTTTACATTGTATATGCTGGAATTAAGCTAAATTTTTGGTTACCAGGTCCTTCTCAATGCAGAGTGCCACTTAAATGTGTTACATTTGATTCTGTCGATTGGAACACTCCTTTAAGCCTTCTAATTGACACCACAGTGTTGATTTTTCATTTTCTATGCAGTAAGATATCCCTAGATGGGAAATACAAATCAAATTAAGTGAAAATTAGTTTAATTAATTCCAATATATTTATTTATTTTGGTGGTCAGGAAATTAGTACAGTGGGTAAGGCCTTGCATATTGTCTATTAGGGTTAATTCCAGTATCCCATGTAAGCTGTTTTTATAAAGGTATCTTGAATTTTATCCTGAAAAATGCCCCAAATAGACATTATAAAATGCTTATTACTAATATTAAAATATTGAATAAAGTCTAAATTATTTTTAGTTATTTAAATATTTATAACATAATACACTGCAGAGATACAGTCAAAGTTTCAAAGTTAAGTGAGCATTTGGATTGCTTACAATTTTACCATGACATAGAATTATGCATATATATATACACATAACTTTTAGAAGGGATCTTCAGTCGATTCCCAGAATTTTAAATAAAGTAAATAATGAAGTTAAAACTTAATGTTATATATAATACAATTATATATAATTATGTTTAATAATTATATAATGCATGTAGAAGTTTCTCTTTAAAGAGTCTCCAAGGTTGAGTATGAATAATTATTAGAAAAAAATACCAAAGTTTTCTTTTAAAGTAAAATCTATTGACACAATGTCAGAAACATACCATATTATTTTCTTGCACATTTCTTATAATAGTTTCTGCTATGAGTTGTTCTCTTTGGTTTCACTGATTTATTCCTCACTTTGATGTAAATTAAAATGTATAATGTATGTTTTTAAATTATTGGTGTGAGCTCTGAGTGATTTTATTTGCTCTCTAGATTAACGGAGATTGTGCCAGTGCTGGTGATTATCATCGTTCTTGTTCTTTTCAATATAGTTAATTTGCTTGATGCTATTAACCTGGAAGTCACCCTCATTTTAAACATTAGTACTAACAAATACAATTGTGAATTAAAGTTTGTGCTGGATGCTCTGTCCATACTTGTATATAATTATGATCTTGGTCATTGAGTTAACTCTGATTTCTTTATCTACCCAATCTTTTATGTATTTCTAGCCCCTTAACCCGACATCATTTTTTTCTTTAATTTGAAATCTCAAAATGAAGAAAGCTAGCTAAATTTTTCTTCAAATATATTTACAACTGCACAATTTGCTTGATCCAGTAAGAGTAATTCTTGATATGGAGAACTTGTTTAGGTTTTGCCCGATAGAAGATTATAAATATTAGTCTGTTACACCACTGAATTTTTTTGCTTTATTTGGATGATACTAAAGTTCCCTGGGGGCAAGAATTATAGATAAGAGACTTTAGGGTTTAGGAATTATAAACCTACAGTCTAGTCTAAAAATCTAATTAGAAGAGATAAGCAAGATTATGGAATTTGTCAGATCACTTTCTTTCCAATAAACTTCCTGGAATTGCATTTTGTATGTCGGAAGAGATTACCGAAGAATTTATAAAAGTATGAAAACTTAGTTGAATACTAGAAAACTTAAATAATTTGGTATTAAAGTATGCTTTGTTAAGGAAATGTAGGTATCAAGGTATGCTTTTGTCAAGTTTTCTTTTTTATTAAGGAAACTTCTAATAACAAATAAAACATAAGGACTTAGAAAAAAGCATAAGGTCAGAATAATGCAATAATCATTTATGGCTCAACATTAGAGATGTCAGAGGATAAATATGAGGACCATTTCTAGAGATTTGGAAATACGCTATTAAGTTGTGTACCTTAAGGTTAGATATAAGGAACCAACACTGCTGGTGAACACTGAGAGCACACTGTATTAGGAATCAAATTCAGGGGCTCATTTATGCCAGAATTATGTTCATTACTTTGAACCTTATTCTTAGCTCACAAAACAATATTTTAAAGTAAATTTCTATTTACTTTCATGTTTAGGCAGAAATACTTCATCTCTTCTCATTTAACTTTAGAATAAATGTAAATCAAGTCAATTTTTTATTGATTTCTGGTAAATGCTGAATTTTAATGACTAAATGAATTTCACTAACTTTGAATTTTATTGGAGTGATAAATATAAAACATGAGAACATTAGTAAAATTCTTATTATTTAAGTCAAAAGTCACTAATGACTAATGATTCTGTCATTATATGAGTCATACAGTAGCCTTGCCAAATGATTTATTTTTGTCAGGATTTTTGTCATTATTTCTCTATTAAAAATTCTGGCTGCTAATATAATCTACTATGAGTCAGAGCTGAAATTTTGTCATGCATTAACAGTGCTATTATTAGTTATTTGCTATTAAAAAGAAGACTGTCCTTTAAATTACTTTACATATATAAAATTTATGTAGTATAATATAACCTGAATGTAATTGTATATAATATGATATTATACATTACAAAATCCAAAGAGAAAGGTTTAGGTTTCTATTTCAAGTAGAGTTGATATGTTGACAATTCAGTTTGGGAATAAACTTACTATAAGTGAATTATTACCAAATGCTAATTTCTGTGTCAGAAAACTTATTCTAAAAAAAACATATTCAACTTTCAAAATATTTAAAAATTCCAATGGTTTCTTTTTAGAATATAGTAGATTATCTATCTCTGAACATCATACCTGACATCTCAGTAATGTTTTATAATGATGTCAGATTATTTTCATAATGCCTTCTTGCTTTCTATTGAATAAATCCTTATTTTTCATTGTTTCTTTTTTGTTTAATTCATTTTTTTTTTGGTTTTTGGGCCACACCCGGTGACGCTCAGGGGTTACTCCTGGTTATGCTTTCAGAAGTTGCTCCTGGCTTCGGGGACAATATAGGACACCTGGGGATCGAACCGCGCTCCGTTCTAGGCTAGCATAGGCAAGGCAGGCACCTTACCTCTAGCACCACCGCCCAGATGCTTAATTCCTTTAAATTTATATTTATTTTATTGAAATCATTGTGATTTACAAAGTTCTTCTTAGTTGAGTTTCAGAATGAAGCATGCAATTAATCAGAGCCAATCTCACCATCCCTTCCACCAATGTTCCCTGAGTACATCTCATACCACCACCACCATCACTACCGTCACTATGCCCAACTGTCAGCCTGCCAGTATATAACAGTCCTATTTTAAATTTAGATTGTTAAAGTTTCTGTTTCTTGATTCCAGTGTTGTCTGGCTTGGATATTTAGTTCTGTCCTTTTCAAAGCTATCAAAGCATCTAAGAACACTTGGCCCCTGGACTCCATTCTTTTATATTTATTTTTCTCCTTCTCCACTCAATTTATTTCATTCTCACTATACTCTGGGTCCAAAGGTGTTCAAGACTACTTCCATTTAAACCTTTGCATTTCTTCATGCTATTTTTCTAAATAACATATATAAGTAATAAGATTCTGTATTTTTCCTTCTTTTGTCTAACTTCAATTACCATGATAATTACCAGTACCATCCATGTTGTAGCAAATGGCATGATTGCCTCAATTTTTACAGCTATGTATTATTCCATTGTATATATGTACCAAATTTTCATAATCCATTTGCTTAATTTTTTTGTTTTTGTTTTTGGATCACTCCTAGCAGTACTCGGGGTTACCTCTGGCTCTGCAATCAGAAATCACTCCTGGCAAGGCTCAGGAGATCATATGAGATGCCAGGGATTAAAGCCGGGATGACTGTGTGCAAGACAAATGCCCTACACACCATGCTATATCTCTGTTGTCCATTTGCTTAATATTTTAAAGAAGATTTTTCTATAGTCTAAAAAGACATCTTAAAGTTATTTGCAATGAATCATGAGTCTTTCTGCCTTAAAAGAGGGTTATTGACTCTTGATGCTAACTGAAGCCAAGACGTAGATAAGAATATTTCCAGGAGTCAGTTACAAAGGATCTTACAGTTATTATGGGCTAAAAGCTTGTATCTTCCTAAATGTATTTCTTACAGTTAAAACTCATTTTATTTGTATTTCTATATTATGCCACTAAGGAAATAATTAAGGCTATTGGTTGGCCTTTACTCATAAATGAAAAATTTATAAAGAGTGAAGATGAGCTCATTTCAGAAAAAAAAAAAGTTGAGGACATATAATTAAGAAGACCATTTCTGCATCAAGAAGAGAATTCTTATCAGAAACTTCAACAAATGGGGCCTTCATCCTGGACTTCTATCATCCAGAACTCTCTGATTTACTTTTCCATTGTTTTAAGAACATAGCCTATATAACATTTGCCATATTACAGAAGCAGTCAAATTTATTAATCATAAGTTTCCTTCAGAATATTTACAGATGATTATCCTTGATTTTCAAACTGTAATATCAAGAGATTTCTTTCATCATATGTGTTACTACTACAGGTCTTCTATGTGAATATTTGCATATATATGTGTGTATATATAATATATATAATGGAAGAGAATAAATCTATGGGGAAAGAAACTAGGTATGTCCCACTGGCTTTATCATATATTATTTGATTGAGTGTATGACTCTTAGAAGCAATTTATAGTATGTGTTTTAGTACTGTCAATATTCTTGGAAAAGTTGGAAGGAAAGCCCTTATATTTGTAGTTTTTTTTCTTTTTCTTTTTCTTTTTTTTTCTTTTCTTTTCTTTTCTGTTTTTGGAACACAGCCAGTGATGCTCAGGAGTTACTCCTGGCTCTGTGCTCAGAAATTGCTCCTTTCTTGGGGGATCATATGAGATGCTAGGGGATCGAACTATAGTCCTTCCTAGGTCAGCATGTGCAAAGCAAACACCCTACTACCAGTGGCACAGCTCCGACCCTATAGTTTCTTTTTTTTCAAAAGTGATGTATAATATCACTGAGTAGGCTGGTTTTTATGTTAAATTCTTTATGGATTGGGGGCCAGGAGAGATAGCACAGCGGTGTTTGCCTTACAAGCAGCCGGTCCAGGACCAAAGGTGGTTGGTTCGCATCCCGGTGTCCCATATGGTCCCCCGTGCCTGCCAGAAGCTATTTCTGAGCAGACAGTCAGGAGTAACCCCTGAACACTGCCAGGTGTGACCCAAACCCCCCAAAAAAAATCTTTATGGATTGTATAGGTCACTTTGATCTTCCTGCACTCATCTAGCTACATCACAGTGCTGATGAATTCTAAAATAAATACTAAATTCACTCTTTTGAATGCTGTTAGGGAAATAAATACATTAAAAACTAGGTTGACAATTTTAAAGAATGAGAGAAGTAGAATACCTGTCTCGAATATACCCAGGGGTGTGGGAGGTGGGGAACATGTTGCACTGGTGGTGGGAATGTTGCACTGGTGAAGGAGGTTTTCTGTATGACTGAAACCCAACTACAATCATTCTTGTAATCATGGTACTTAAAGATTTTATATATTAAAATAATTCTACTTTAGGGGAGGACAAGAGGAAAACTGGGGTCACTAGTGTTGGGAAATGTGCACTGGTGATGAGTATTGTACATTGTATATATGACTGAAACTCAATCATGAATAACTTTATAACTGTGAAAGAAAAACCAACTGTATTATGAACAACCTTGTAACCTTGGTGTTTAAATAAAGTATTAAAAAATTGTATTTTAAGGGGCTGGGCGGTGGCGCTGGAGGTAAGGTGCCTGCCTTGCCTGCCTGCGCTAGCCTAGGACGGACCGCGGTTCGATCCCCCGGTTCCCATATGGTCCCCCAAGTCAGGAGCAACTTCTGAGTGCATAGCCAGGAGTAACCCCTGAGTGTCACTGGGTGTGGCCCCCCAAAGAAAACAAAAACAAAAAAAATTGTACTTTATTGAATTTAGGTCATTCAAAAAAATTCACTCTTTTCTAATAAAAGAGATACTAATAGGCATGCTGTATCTATTTGAAGTGACCTGTTTATCTCCTATGCAAATAATTCTATTATCATGGGCAAAAGCTGTTTCCATTAAATTTATCATAAGTAAATTGATGTAAACTTATTATTGAATTACTTACACAGAGGGAAAAATAGAATCTTTAAATGCTTTTAAATATTTATAACCTCTAGCAGCAGCATAATATTTTTGAAAATAAAATGATACGAATCATGCATACTTGACATTTGGCTTTATAGGCAATATCATCTTTAGGATTTTGTGTCTTCTTTAAATCCTCTTTCCATCTCAAGAAATAAAAAAAAATAAGACTTTCCTTACCTGTATGGAAATTTTTCTGTTTGTTTTTGTGACATAATTAGTGGCATGTAGAAATTACTCAGGCCAGACTCAGAGGACCACATGAGAAGGCTGAGATTGAACCAGGATCTGTCACATGAAAGTCATGTGACCTGATGACTGTGCTGTTGCTCCAACCCCTTGGATGAGCATTTTTAGCATCAGTGTTTAATCTGAAAAGAAATGTAGTTTTAATTGAGTTAAGATAATAAAATATAGCATCTCATTTTATACTTTGTTTCTGCCACAATTTATCTTAATCACTATCTACCTAACTCTCCCACCCATTTAAAATTTGAACATAACAAAAATCAACTAGTCTAATCATGTAATAAATTAATTTCTTAGGTTTAATTTATTTTGAAACTATATTTTCCTATAACAACCTATATTGGTTTATAATAGTTTATATAAATATATGTAGATGCCCATTGTATCTGTTCATTACCAGAATTCTCATTTATTCACGTTCTTAGTATATTTTTGTTAAATATTGCAATGAAAATTACTAATCCCTTTCTTCAACTATAAGTAACCATAAATTTTCCTTTAATGGATTTTTGTTTTTACTTTTGGCGATAAAAATGTGTTAGCAAATGGATATCTATTTCTTTTATTATAGATAACATCTCTGTCCTCTTTCCTGAATCTAAAAAGCCTTGTGGCTTTTTTGGTCAGTTTAATCACATCATCTTACTTAGTGACTTGAAAATATAAGTCACTGAACAATAAAACTAAATAATGGTACTAAAGAATAAAACTGCCTTTTTATTAATTTTTTTCATACTATCATTATTTTTCAGAGTTTCCAGAGTACCCTAGGGTCCCTTTCAACAATTATTGACGAATTGAACTGCCACTTATTATAAATGTCTGAAGCTTCTGTTTGTTTGGATTTTTTGGGTATAGGGTACTAGTAATAACTCCTTTTCACTGGTAGTGCTCTAATAGATTCCAGTTGGCACCAAGCATTTTTAAGAAATCATAGGTTGACAGAACAAATCATGTTCAGCTGAATGCAAAGCATCTTCTTTAAGCCCTATACAATATCTCTAGCCCATGAATGTTTAACTCTTGCATTCAAATAGAAATTGACTATCAATATGTCATATTAGAGCAAGAAGGGTAAGGGCCCATTAAATAAGAACTACAACTGAATAAATATTTTAATTATTTCAAATCTGTCAATCAATGAATAAACTACACTGGAAAAGGTTCCTCCCTTTTTTTTTAATTCTTTTCCATGTGCCCTTTAATTAGTACATTCAACTGAGTGTCTGAACTAAATATACATCATGAAGCAAAGATAAATCATAGATGATATATCCTGAATTCCTAACTCTCAGAATCTGAGTAAAATAAATGGTGAAACTAAAATCCTATGTTATGAAGAGCGTGTTCAAAAGGGTTAGGTATAAGAATATTTAAGAACAAGGACTATAATTAATAAAATTTAAATTTCTTAAAAGTTAAATATCCCAGATGCAGATACAACTAATATGTTTTATAAAGTTTAAAGTTGTAGTAGAGATAATTAAACCATATTGCAATTCTGTGCTTGATATTTGAGGTCTATAAACTTATAAATCAGTCTTTTGGCTATTGATTCACAAATACTATAGCCTATTATTTGCATTAAAACATTTACACACAGTGCTTTAAAAGTTATAATTATAGAAAATAATTGGATAGATAGACATATATCCGATTATTTAGGATTTATATTATATTGGAAAAGACTGCTGTTTTCCTATTAAATGCAGTATATAGAAATATAGCAGATTTAAGTAGTTAACGGTTGATTAGTGGTAAACTTAACTGTTGGGGTTGTAGTGACACACATGATTTAATGTTAAATAGAATGGTCAGTGAAAAAGCATGTGAATAGTGACATTTAAGCAAAGACTTGAGGAAATTAACTGAGTCCTATTTTCAGAATACTCCAGACTAAGTCAAGATACAGACAGAAGTGTCTGGCAAGAGTGGGGAGGTCAGTGTGCAGAAATAGAATAAGTAACAGGATAAGCAGTAAGAGGAAATTAAAAAAAAAAAGCACAGAGAAGTAGAACTATTCAGTGTAAAGAATGTAAATTACTTATAAATTCCATATGTTGTCAACATTTGGGTACTCTTTGCAGAGATGCTATAATCTCACACACTGATGTCAATTATATTGCTATTTTTATTTATAAATAAATGCATTAATATTTTCACCATGATACAGTTACAAAATTGTTTATTCTTGACTTTCAGTCATAATAACCTTCACTAGTACACACTTTCCACCATCATTGTCCCCAGTTTCCCTATGAACACTCCCCTAACAGATTCTTTGCAGACATTTTTCTTCTCTATCTCTTATTTTCATTCTTTTAGACACTGTGGTTTGCAATATTATAGCTAAAAGGGTATAATATATATCACTTTACTTCCTTTCAGCACCCAGTTCTTGTGCAGTGATGATTTCCAATTATCATTGTCATAGTGATCCTTTCTTCTCTGCCCTAAGTACACTTCCCTGCTATTTGTGGCAGATTTTCTACCATGGACTGGACCTTCTGGCCCTCATCTTTATTATCTTTGAACATTATTAGTATGCTATCTTTAATTTTAATAACCCACAAATGAATGCAATCATTCTACATCTATTCCTCTCCCTCTGATTCATTTTGCTCAGCATAATACTCTCCGTAACCATCAATATATAAGCAAATTGCGTGACTTTATTTTTCCTATCAACTGCGTAATATCACATTGTATTTTAATTGATAATCATTAGTTCCTTTGCTTTTAATGTTTATATTTTGGGTATATATACTGTGTGGGGAATTGCAAAGATACCATTGTCTTAATGTAATAGTCTCTGAGTACCAGCTCAGCTAATTCAAATGTAATGGGACAATGACATTCACAGACCAAGTTATAAATTACCGACTCAATTACAAAAGCTCAATTATATTCAGGGATTAATAACTGAAGTAGATTACTGTAGTGGAAAGTTGCATATATAAAATTTGTGAAAATTACTATATACCCAATGAAGTCATTAATACAATGGCAGAGGATTAAAAGCTCTTGTTGTTATGTCTATCTGTTACATTGGTGTGTACCTATAAGGATTACAGTGTAGTGAAAAGTCACATATATAAAATTTATATAATTGACTTCTCTGTAGTAGAAAAATCCCAAACCTTTAGCTAGAGGTCAGGATGTCTGAGAAAAGTGTAGATTGTAAACTGATGAGCTCTTCATGCAAATTATCAAAAAATGTTGATACCCACTCAGGTAACACCTTGGGGACAGGAACCCTGTTCATATTTTCCTATATATCACCTTTCCCTGGAGGAAAAAAAACCTTCAGAAATCGTTTCTCCCAATCAGTGGGTGGCTCTTGTATCCTGGGCACTATTTCCTTCGAGGTGCAGAAGCTTCTAGGCTTAATATATTTCCCATTACCCAATACCCATCAGATAAGGGGCTCATATTCAAAATATACAGGGCACTGACAGAACTCTACAAGAAAATGGGGAGAAGAAATGGACAGACATTTTGATAAAGAAGAAATACAAATGACCAAAAGGCACACGAAAAAATGCTCCACATCACTAATCATCAGGGAGATGTAAATCAAAACAACTATGAGGTACCACCTCACACCACAGAGATTTGCACAAATCACAAAAAATGAGAATAAGCAGTGTTGGCAGGGATGCTGTGAGACAGGAACTCTTATCCACTGCTGGTGGGAATGCTGACTAGTTCAACCTTTCTGGAGAGCGATATGAAGATTCCTTCAAAAATTGGAAATTGAGGGGCCCGGGAGATAGCATGGAGGAAAGGTGTTTGCCTTTCATGCAAAAGGTCATCAGTTCGAATCCCGGTGCCCCAAATGGTCCCCCGTGCCTGCCAGG
>PVKC010043711.1:0-11801 GCA_004027635.1 Crocidura indochinensis | reverse complement strand
CCTTACTTCCATGCTATCTCCCGGGCCCCACCATTTTTTCCCCTTCTAAATAAAATTGTGTTTAGCATTTGTGAGAGAGCCAGAAAACAATTTTTCCTCTGAACTAAAAATAAATAACACCAAGAAGTATTCTGAATAGAGGACAAAAAGCCACTTTGTGGGGCAAAGTTGTCCCAGTGACTTGGGTTAACTCAGGCCACAAACCTTTGATCAAGCTTCTTACAGGGAATGCTTCACATTCGCCAACTCCACTGCTAGAGATAGACGTATAAACATTGGACTCCACGTGATTAAAGCCTGATCTAAAGTGAAAGAGTCGGCTGTCTCCCCTGACCTCTGTAACAGGTAACCTGTGGCCAGGGTTCGGTCTGTTAGGCGCTGGGCTTTGTTGGGTGTTTCTGATAGAATGTTCCACAAACATTGGTACCCATTCTGTTTGAGAGAATTTTGTTTTGGGTTGAAATACTAGAAAAATGACAGGAGAGCTGCCTACTGTTCTTTTTTTCCAGGGAATGTGTTGGGATTCATTCCCCAGCATGTGTGTCTTCAAACTTGCTGAGTGAGAACTGAATGCTGCTTTGGCTAAACCAGGACCACTGCCTTGTGTATAGACTGGTAGACTTTTGTTCTTTCCTAACCTGCCTTTGTCCTATCAAGGCAGTACTGCAAATATGGGAGCCTGGTGCTTAGAACTGTTATACATTGGCAATTGGAGTTGATAACAGATGTATTTTTATATTTTATTATTTCACTTTCAAAGTATCATGTGAAATGGGACTTTTATGGAAGAAAAGACAGTTCACAGTCATACAGCTAGAAAGTGACCAAGATGGAATTCAGTCCTAAGTATCTGTATGACCTCTATACCAACTGCCTTTTGCAGAGTGTTCTATTGACTAGGCAATGGTGTTATTTGAACACGCGAAGGACAGCACCCTATGACCAGAGTGATCTGAGCTGTGCTGAGCTGTTTCTGCATGCAAGCACCAAATTGCTACAGGGCTGGGAAAGGCAATCTCTGCCACTGTGCTATTCCTTTGGTGCTTTGGCACCTTGAGATTCTATGCTTATGGAGTTGAATTCTCAGGAGTACCTGATTCCATTACTTTTTTTTGGTTTTTGGGTCACACTGGGCAGCTCAGGAGTTACTCCTGGTTCTATGTTCAGAAATTACTCCTGGTTTTATGTTCAGAAATTGCTCCTGTTAGACTTGGGTGACCTTAGGAGATGTCGGGATTTGAATCACCGTCCTTCTGCATGCAAGGCAAATGCCCTACCTCCATGCTATCTCTCTGGCCCTTTCATTACATTTTTTTTTTAATTTTTATTTTTAATTATGAGAGCAAAGATGTAAAGAGAGAGGACAAGGTAAAGTTACAGTGGGAGGACAATCACCCATAAAAAGAATTCCCCCAAGTCCCCTTGCTGGTATGGAATTCAGGGGTTTCAAAGTAGGTGCGGCCGCGGAGCAAAAGCGGAGCGGCCGCGCTTTTTGGGTACGGGGCCTGGAGAGGTTACAGTCCGTAGATCGGCTCAGCAGAGAGGAGAGAAGAGGCAGAGCATGGCCGGTGGTGGTCTTTATGTTTCTGGGATCCCCAATCACACGGCTCGATCAGTCCCACGTGGGTTGGGTGAGACCATCTTACCGAGAGACCGGGGTCCTGGTCCTTGGATTGGCTCAGCAGAGAGGAGAGCTTCATTACATTTTTTGAAGTTTTTTGTCAATGATTTGATCAGTTGGGATTTATGAATTTGTGTTAAACTTTGAGTTTTTGAGAGGCTGTAAAGTGAATAACTCACTATTTAAGACTATTGTAGCCATTTCTAAATATTCCTAATTGAATTGAAGCCTATAACTTAATTGTGTTCAAGGCAAAATTATATTGATAGGGTAGAGACTTAATTCTTCAACCCAGGGTGGATAGTTCTTTTGATTGATGTTCCAAGATTCCTAGTAAGTTGCAAATGCAAAATATCCCATTCCCTTCTTTTACTCAAGTTCATTTAAAGTGAGAAAAGTTGGGGCCCGGGAGATAGCATGGAGGTAAGGCGTTTGCCTTTCATGCTAAAGGTCATTGGTTCGAATCCCGGTGCCCCACATGGTCCCCCGTGCCTGCCAGGAGCAATTTCTGAGCATGGAGTCAGGAGTAACCCCTGAGCACTGCCGGGTGTGACCCAAAAACAAATAAACAAACAAATAAAGTGAGAAAAGTTGTGTTAACAGGAAAAAATTGCTTAAGCAATGGTCATATAAGAGGTTTGCTTAAACATGGGTTCTCTATTTGCATAAAGTTCTTTATAGTTCTGTAATCTTCTCGTGTATACATAGATTTTTTTTCTTATAAGAATTATAAATGCTTGGGGGCCAGAGTGATAGCACAGCGATATACATGATATTAATTAATTAATTTATTTATTGAGTCACTGTAATTTACAAAGTTATTTATAGTTGAATTTCAGGCATACAGTGTTCTAGCACCAATCACATCACCAGTGTCAACTTCCCTCTACTGATGTTTAGCCCCAGTTTCCCTCCTACAACCATATATATACATATATATGTTTGTATGATCTATTTTTATCTATATTTATATGTTTATATATATTTTTATCTATTGATGTTTAGTCCCAGTTTTCCTCCTAAAATTATATATATATATACACACACAACCATATATACATATATATATATGGTCTATATATATAATATAATATATATGCCAGCAGCACTCAGGGATTACTCCTGGCTCTATGCTCAGAAATCGGCCCTGGCAAGCTCAGGGACCATATGGGATGCCGGGATTTAAACCACTGGCCTTTGCAAGGCAAATGCTCTACCTCCGTGTTATCTCTCTGGCCCCCCACCTCCATACTTTTATGGTTTTTGGTTTTCAGGCCATACCAAATAGCACTTGGGTTATTCCTAGTGCTGCACTCAGAAATTGCTCCTGGCAGACTCAGCATGCTGGGGATTGAACCTGGTCCATCCAGGGTTGACCGCATGCAAGGTAGACACCCTACTGCTGTGCTATCGCTCCGGCCCCTATAGGCACATTTTTATTTTTTTAGTTTTGGGCCACACCCGGTGATGCTCAGGGGTTAATCCTGACTATGTGCTCAGAAATGGCTTCAAGTTTGGGGGATTATATGGGACGTGGGGGGATCGAACTGTGGTCCGTCCTAAATCAGACACGTGTAAGGCAAAACAAACGCCTTACTGCTGCGCCATCGCTCTGGCCTCTATAGGCACATTTTAAATTTTGGTTATTGTAGTTTGGATCTCATGCTTTCAGCCTTGTTGCTTTTATGGTTCATATATGTATTCGACAACACCTCTACATATTAATATGTCTGTGATCCCTGTCAGTTACCTTCTGTGCATATCTAATTGCTTCCTCCTTTCAGTCTTTCCTTCCCTATTCTCAGTTCTATCATTTAAGTTCTAGGGTGATCTAGGTAATCCCCATTTGATACTTTGCTTTCCTTTGGTCTATTAGTCTATATACCACAGATTTTAGAAATTAAAATAAAGAATTCAAGATGAAAATAAAAATTAATTATAACTCCACAATTCAAAAAGGAGATTTCTTTTTTAACTTGCTGGTTGTGTTTTTCTACAGGCCTTCTGTGTATGTACATGGATGGCATATGCATATGAATTGTAAAGCAAATACAGATGCTGTTACAGCACATTTGTTCTCTATTAATTTTCTATTTTCCTCTTGTCCCATGCATTCAGCATGTAATTAACCCAGAAAAAAAGTCTAAAAGATATTTCAAATGTACGTTTATTTTATATTTTATTTTTTTTTATTATGAGATCAAAGATGCAAAGAAAGAGGACAAGGTAAAGTTACAGTGGAAAGACAATCACCCATAAACAGAATTCTTCAAAGAAATCCCCTTGCTGACACCTTAATTTTGAACTTTCTTTCTTTCTTTTTATTTATTTATTTATTTTTGGTTTTTGGGCCACACCCGATGGTGCTCAGGGGTTACTCCTGGCTGTCGGCTCAGAAATAGCTCCTGGCAGCTCCTGGGGACCATATGGGACACTGGGATTCGAATCAACCACCTTTGGTCCTGGATCAGCTGCTTGCAAGGCAAACGCCGCTGTGCTATCTCTCTGGGCCCAATTTTGAACTTTCAGTCAAAGACCATTAAGAAAAAGAAAACAGGCCAGAGAGATAGCATGGAGGTAAGGCGTTTGCCTTTCATGCAGAAGGTCATTGGTTCAAATCCCGGCATCCCTTATGGTCCATATGGTTCCCCGAGCCTGCCAGGAGCGATTTCTTAGCTTAGAGCCAGGAGTAACCCCTGAGTGCTGCCGGGTGTGACCCAAAAACCAAAACCAAAACCAAAACCAAACAAACAAAAAAAACCCCATGCACAATTACTTTGTCCCTGTAGTCCCCAGATTGTAGTCAAATGCACAACTTTTTTTCCCCAAATGTAAAACTTATTTAAGGCATCTGCCTATTTCTAGACCTTTTTGTAATTCTTTATTATTATTATAGCTGGCATAAAAGTGTGGGATTTTCAAATCAAAGGTAAGAGGATGTTGATGATGGTCACTGAGGCATGGTATGTGACCTACCTCCATTGTCCAGTTTAGTGGAAAATGACAGGAGAAGTTGAAAAGGGCCCAGGTTCTGGAATTTAGCAGTACTAGGAAAAAGGACATATACTGACAATATCATCTTTTATGTGAGGAACCTGGAATTCAGAGAAGTCAGTTGGCTTTGGTCAGACTGGGATTGCTCTGGAGTGTGAGTTGAGTCGCTCACTGCTCCAGATTCAGGTGAAAATAAACCACGCTGTTGGCACCTGCCAAACTAATGACAAGAGGGTAGGTACAAGTGCACTGGGTGAGGTCATGTCTAAAGGTCACTGTGTGTTGATATTGGAACCTGGAATTTTTACAGGAGTCCTCTTAGAAATGCTGTTTTGTAAGCCACTTGACATCTTGACTGCTTCAAGGAAAGGACAGAAGTCCAAGTTTTTGGAGTACTGTTTTTGGATTAACTTTGAGTTTCACTTAACATTGTAAAATGAATGTTTGAGAAGAGGCTGTTGAGTATAAACTGCTAATGTGTTCTGCTGAATTCCATCCACTATGTGATTTGACTGACAACAGAGTGAACCTAGCCCACTGGGGTCTGGTGAATTGCATCCACTCAGCTAAAGAGTATCTTGAGCTGGAATTAAAATGCATAGCCCTTTAGTTTGCAGTATGATGCCAACACTTCGGCAATTGACTTTTGCTCTTCAGTCTCCAACAGGGGGAAAATCATGAAATAAAATGGGGAGAGGCCAGCCAACCTCAGGACTCAAAACCATAAATATAAATAACTGTAATTAATCATATGCAGTCTCTCTTGCCTATTAAATCTGTACTTAGCGGGTCAGTAAGCTTCACATAGCTCTTCAGCTTTCCAGACTGGTTGAGAATGTTCTGCTGCCCCTGCTTGTTAAAATGTGACCCAGGGTTCTTTTCCAATATGGGTCCCAAATTAGTTCAAGGTATAAATTGGAGTGGGAGGGGGGAATAGAGAGAGAGTCATCTGCAAACAGCCCTAGACTAGGGGAGTGCAAATATAAAAAAGACTTCTGTTATTGGCATTTGAGAGACTGTTGCAGTTGACATTCTGTACTTTATTACCAATTTGTTAGACTGAATAGGATGGAACAGTTTTTCAAGTGTGTAAATTCAATAGATATTTATATTCAATATTATCCTTAAAGTATTTGTTTTCCCATTGTGGAGTACTGGTTTTGATTGTGGTTTGCATTTTAAACATTTTCTCATGTGACTTGTTAACTCTTCTCTGATTCTGTTCTTTCCTCTTCAGTTCTTTATGAACATGGTTAGTGTGTCTTTAAGAAAGAGTAACTTGGGGTCAGATAATAGCACATCAGGTAGGGCATTTGCCTTGCACACTGTCAGCTGAGTCTGGTTCCATCCCTGGTGTCCCATATTGTTCCTTGAGGAGCCCGCCAGGAGTCATTTCTGAGTGTAGAGCCAGGAGTAACCCCTGAGTGCTGCTGGATGTGGCCCAAAAACCAACCAAAAAAACTGAAACCCTCCCCTCAAAAAATCCACAAGAGTAACATTATTATTACCCTAGAAGGCATTCTGTAGGCTGTAGAATTAACCTTCCTTCATTCCTTTTTCTTTCTTCTTATAAATCCTATATCCATTGATTTTTTTAACCCCCTTCCTCTCATCTTGCCAGTTCTCAAGTATATCTCAACAACTTTGAGAAGAAAAATAAAAAAATACAAATAGGAAGGTAATTATGGAAAGCGCTTTCTTGGCAGTGATTTCCTGACATCTTGTAATTTCTTGCTAGAGAAGGATATTTTGTTCTAATGAACTCTGGCTTGGCTCCTGAATGAGGTCTGGTTATTTGAAAGACCAAACCACAATTTGAAGCTCACAAGTTGCAATTGTCATTTCTGTCTTCTGTTCTATTGGAAAATTGGGGAATGGGCTGAAAATGAAAATGAGGTTAATAATCAATCATGCCAATGGATGAAGCCTTCCCAAGACTTACAGCCTGGTGACTAGAATTATAGCAGGAGGGTAAGGCCTCATTCCCAGCTCCACAGAAACAGAAACTCATTAGTTTTCCCTTTTTCCTAGCCACTGTGGTATATATCTGTTTTATGTATCTGTCTTTATCTGGCTATTCATCAATGTCTGTTACCCTGTCCTTTAATAAACTTGTGAACATCTGTAAGTATTTCCCTGTTAGTTCTGTGAGCTGCTTTTAGCAAATGAGTTGAACCACAGTCGGGAACCGTGGTCAAGTGGCAGAAGTTGTGATTTTGCTACATTCATTGCAGGTGAGGGCAGCCACGTGGGTCCAAGTCAAACTGTGGGAGTTTATCCTCTCTCCTGGAACTGTGTCAGAATTCATTTAAGTTCTAGTTCACCCAGCTGGTATTATAGAGTTTTGCTTGGTGTATGAGTGGGGGAAACCTCCACTTATTTGGTGACTAAGTGTAGGGTTTGTTTATAAGTAGTGTTTATGTGTGTAGGAAAGGAGACTGGACAAAGTACAAAGTAGGAAAGAAATGGCATTTCCTTATATGAAAGGAGGAGAAATGTTTTTTTGTTTTTTTTTTGGCCACCCCCGTTTGATGCTCAGGGGTTACTCCTGATAAGCTCTCAGAAATTGCCCCTGGCTTGGGGGGACCATATGGGATGCTGGGGGATGGAACCTTCCTTGACTGGCACTTGCAAGGCAGACACCTTACCTCTAGCGCCACCTCACTGGCTCCTGAGAAATGGTTTTTGTCCTTTATACATGCTTCACTTTATTCATTCTTTATTCACATTGATTTTAATAAATGAAAATAATTTAACTTTAGTATATGCTTATATACATATATACCTTTAACTTAAATAGTGATTTTTTTGTTTTATTTTATTTTATTTATTTATTTTTGTTCTTTTGGGCCACACCCAGTGACCCTCAGGGGTTACTCCTGGCTATGTGCTCAGAAATCGTTCCTGTCTTGGGGGACCATCTGGGATGCCAGGGGACTGAACTGTGGTCCATCCGTCCTAGGTCAGCAGCATGCAAGACAAATGCGCTACTGCTGCACTATCCGTCTGCCCAAGACTGAGTGATTTAATACAAGAAAAAAATATTAATAATGAGAGAATAGTTAAAATATTCTTTTGTTTCTGGTCTGTTAGTTTTATGAACCATACCGAGTCTATATCTGGCTTTTTTTCTTGGGGATTACTCCTGAGAATCAGTGGTCCTCAAACTACAGCCTGCGGGCCACATATTGTATTTGTTCCCATTTTGTTTCTTCACATCAAAATAAGATGTATGCAGTGTGCATAGGAATTTGTTTGTAATTTTTGTTTTTACTATAGTCTGGCCCTCCAATGGTCTGAGGGACAGTGAACTGGGCCCCTGTTTAAAAAGTTTGAGGACCCCTGCCTGAGATGCTACATAGAGGATATCCAGGATGGATCAGCCATATGCAGGGCCCTGCCTACTATATTAGTTTTCTGGCCCCTTTTCTATTTCTCTTACCAAAACTGATTTTTATTTATTTATTTATTTATTTTGTACACCCATCAGTACTCAGGGGTTACTCCTGGGTCTGCACTTGGGTCATTCCTGGTGATCAGTGGTCCATATGGGAGGCTGGGAATTAAACCTGGGCCATATGAGAGGTTCATGGATAGAACCCGGGTTTGCAAGGCAAACACCCTATCCACTGTGCTTTTACTCTGGTCCCAGATTTGTAGTTTTGATATGCAAAATATATTAAAACAGTGTGTCCACTATCCTTCAGATTTTATGATTTTAAACAAAAATATAATACCTGTCTAGGATGATAAAATATATATTACTCTCAGTTTTGAAATAAATTATAGTAGAAAACAAGTTCACTTGCATGAATCAGCCATACTTCTTTATGATTTTTATAGCAATTCTATGAAAAGCAAATACAATAGAGATGATTCCATTGTGAATTGCACTATGATAATTTGCATTTAATGAATATAAATCTATTATTAGCTAGATGGGTTTTATTGATTTCTTGTAAATCTACAGTGAAGCTGATGAAAATAAGGGAAAGGGTCAAATATGTACTGTGGTTTAAGTATTATAATTTAGAAACGGCTAGTTGAAAACATAAATTTATAATATGGAAATTGCTTTGCAATCTTATTTCAAAATCTTGACTTATGTAATCAATGACACCTAGAGTCTGAACATGTATCTTAAGGCTAAGCTTGCAGTCCTTTCTGGTGATTTTATTTTATTTTTCATGAATAAATACTTTTATCTGTTATGACATTGCAGATTCAAACAAAAACTATCTCACAAGATCAATTTGAGATTTTTAAAAAATTTAAAAAGCAGGGATTTTAAACTGATTTCACTTTAAATTGTGACCTTGCTTTTCTCCTTTTTTCCTTTTTGTGCCTTTTGCTTACATTTCTTGAACTCTGGCTTGATCCCCTGGAGTAGCCTTCCCCCTCTCTTTGCCAACACCTCTTTCCATCAAGCTTTCAGGTTCTTGGCCTCTTTTGAACTACGAAATGATCTTGGCCTAACCTCTTTCCCAGTTATTTTGTTGTCTTATTCTTGCTCCTGAATGGATCCAACTGACCTAAAGGTGCCCCAGGGAAACTGTAAGAAGCTTGTCCCAAGCACTTCTGGCATGAAGATCTGTGAGCCTCTACAAAGAGTGTTTTGTGTTTCATTTTGCTTCCTGATCTTGATTCTCATTGTCTTTATTAAGTTTTTTTTGTGGTTTTTGGGTCACACCCGGCAGTGCTCAGGGGTTATTCCTGGCTCCATGCTCAGAAATTGCTCCTGGCAGGCACGGGGGACCATATGGGGCACCGGGATTTGAACCGATGACCTTTTGCATGAAAGGCAAACGCCTTACCTCCATGCTATCTCCCGGGCCCCTCATTGTCTTTATTAAAACACTTCCTTTGTTAAGGTTTCTTTTCCATCTTTGGGTTGGACCTTTCTTGCTTTGTACTTCCTGGGGAAATTAATTTGAAATAGAACATGCCATAGGACAGAAATTAAGATGTATGGCACCCAAGGATCCTTGACATTTCTAACAATTCTCTTTGGTTTAACTTAATTCTTCCTTATTTTAAAATAAATAGCTTTATTTAAGCACCATGATTACAGACATATTTGTAGCTGGGTTCTAGTTATAAAAATGAACACCTTCCCTTCACCAGTGCAGCATTCCCACCACCAATTGCCCCCCATCTCCCTCCTCCCCCACCCCTGCCTGTATTTGAGACAGATATTCTATTTCTCTTACTCACTACCATTGTCATGATAGTTGTCAGTGTAGTTATTTTTCTAACTGAACTCACCACTCTTTGTGGTAAGCTTTATATCATGGGCAGGTCCTTCCAGCCCTCATCTTTCTCTATTGTTTCTGGGTATTATTACAATCATCTCTTATTTTTCTTAAATCCTGTAGATGAGTGAGAATGTTTGGTGCATATCTCTCTCCCTCTGACTTATTTCACTCAGCATGAAATTTTCCTATACATGGATGGACATTTTCTTTTTTAGACACTGGTTTTAGATACTGTTAATGTGGACTGTTGTGTGTAACACATTCCAGCACGACAACCTCCACCAGTGTCTGCCCTCCCCACTCACCTTTCCAGTGGCAAGCTTTCTACTAAAGACCATTCATACTTTCTTTTTTCACATCCAGGGGTGTTTAGTGGTTACCCCAGGCTCTGTGTTCTGGGATCTTTCCTGGCAGTACTCAAGGGCCCAAATGGCATGCTGGGAATCGAACCCAGGTCAGCTGCGTGAGAGGCAGAGCTCTACCTGCTGTGTTACTGCTTTGGCCCCCTAGTTCTTAATTTCTGTTATTTCCATACTATATATATATATATTTTTTAATATCCTACGTATGGTAGAGATTAGTCTATGACTTTCTTTTTTCTTCTGACTTCTTTCTAGAAAGATCATCTCTGTGGCAGCACATTGCATGATTTCATCTTTTCTTGATTTTTTTTTTTGTTTGTTTTGGATTTTGGGTCACACCCTGAAGCGCTCAGGGGTTACTCCTGGCTCCATGCTCAGAAATCGCTCCTGGCAGGCTCGGGAGACCATATGGGATGCTGGGATTCGAACCACCGACCTTCTGCGTCTAAGGCAAACGTCTTACCACTGTGCTATCTCTCCGGCTGTGATTTCATGTTTTCTTATGGCCAAGTAGCATCCCTTTGTATAGTTGTATCATACTTTTTTAAATACATTCATCTATTTCTTTTATTTCATCTTGTTTCATCATACTTTTTGCTATGACATTAGGAAAATATTTTTATACATCTTTATAGCTTATAGTATATACATTTTTAATTGATGGAGGAAGGGGTTGGAGCCACATCTAGTGGTGTTCAGGGCCTATTCTTGACTCTGATAATCCTTATCAGGAGTGACCCAAGTGTTGCTCAGGGGAAACATATGTGGTGCTGGGGGATCTAATTATGGTTGACTGAAATGTCCTTTTGTAAGACAAGTGCCCTACCTCCTATACACTCCAGCTTCTCAGTGTATATATTTTTGACAGAAGTTTTTTGTCATTATTACTGCTTATGACTTACATACACCCAAAAGAGAGGAAGAACTGGAAAGAAATATTAAAGATACAAGTGTTGCTTCTCATTTTTGATGCCCTCAGTTTTCTACTGTGATTTTGTGGATGGACTTGATCTATTTCATATACATACTTCTCTTTAAATTCTTTTTTAAAAAAGAAATACAATTAGGGACCTGTGACATAGGACAGTGGGTAAAGTGCTTGTCTTGCATGCAGCTGACCTGTATTTAATCTTTGGCATCTCATTTGGTCCCCCTCCCAGCCTCAATCATTCTACAGTTTCCTCCCCTCTCCCCTTCATATATATAATTTTTTTTTCTTTTTTTTTTGGTTGTTGCTTGACTGTTGACTGAAGGTCCCACATACTTTTTTTTCAGTGCTCACACACTTGGTGAGCACTTGTAGTGCTTACCAGGCATGGCAGTTTTCTCACATGTGGTGATCATACACTTGTTAGTTGCCTGGCTCAGGGGTTGCACACTTTGTTGCAGTACTTGTATGCTTTTCTAGTTGTGGTGTTTGCATGCTTTAGTTGCGGTCCTTGGTGCTCACATAATCTTGTCTGTAGAGAGGTGTGGCTCAGAGCACACACTGGTTGTAGGGCTGGTGCTCTTAATGGCAGTGCCTCTGGGATTGCTCTTAGTGTGTCAAGGCTCCAAGTTCTTTTTTTT
>PVKC010043710.1:0-11714 GCA_004027635.1 Crocidura indochinensis | reverse complement strand
AGCCAGGAGTAACCCCTGAACACTGCCGGGAGTGGCCCAAAAACCCAAAAAAAAAAAAAAATCAGGAAATTCAACATCTAATTCATCTAATTAGGGTTAATTGGTGAAGTCTTCTATCTAGTTAAAATGAATTTTTGGGGCCGGGAGATAGCATGGAGGTAAGGCGTTTGCCTTTCATGCAAAAGGTCATCGGTTCGAATCCCGGTGCCCCATATGGTCCCTCGTGCCTGCCAGGAGCAATTTCTGAGCACGGAGCCAGGAGTAACCCCTGAGCACTGCCGGGTGTGACCCAAAAACCAAAAAAATAAAAATAAAAAATAAAATAAAAAATAAAATGAATTTTCTAGGGAAAATATATATATATATTTCTAGGAAAAATATATATATTAGTCCTCTTTCTTTCATTTCTCTTTTCAGGGCTAGTATATTTTTGTTGGGTTTCAGTCTGGTTGACCTATAAAGTGTTGATAGGGCCATGTTGAGGTCTCCCACAATTATTGTGTTATTACTGATAGCTTCTTTCAAATTTGTCAATAATTGTATTTGATATTTTGCTGGTCTCTCATTGGGTGCATATATGTTTAATAGTGTAATTTCTTCCTGTTGCGCATATCTCTTGATTAATACGAAGTGTCCATCTTTGTCCCTTACAACTTTTCTGAGTCTAAAGTTGGTGTCATCAGATATTAATATGGCCACCCCAGCTTTTTTAAGTATGTTGTTTGCTTGGATGATTTTCTTCCAGCCTTTGATTTTGAGTCTATGTTTGTTCTGACTACTCAGATACGTTTCTTGTAGGCAGCAGAAGGCTGGGTTCATCCTTTTGATCCATGTTGCCACTCTGTGTCTCTTAATTGGTGCATTTAGTCCATTGACATTGAGGGAGATGACTGTCATAGGATTTCATGTCATCTTTGTGTGTAGTTTTGGTGTGTTTGTTGTTCTGTCTTGTCTTAAAGTAGACCATTAAGGCTGGCTTTGCATCTTTGAAGTTTTTGAGTTGTTGCTTATCCATGAAGCTATGTAGCCTTTCTTCAAACCTGAACATGAGTTGAGCTGGGTGCAATATTCTAGATAACGCATCCATTTCAAGTAGTCTTGTCACAATATCCCAACACTGTCTCTGACCTTGAGAGTTTCTTGTGACATGTCTGCTGTAAATCTTATGGATGCTCCTTTGAATGTAATTTCCCGGGGCCCAGGAGATACCATGGAGGTAAGGTGTTTGCCTTTCATGCGAAAGGTCATCGGTTCAAATCCCGGTGCCCCATATGGTCCCCTGTGCCTGCCAGGAGTAATTTCTGAGCATGGAGCCAGGAGTAACCCCTGAGCACTGCCGGGTGTGACCCAAAAACCAAAAAAAAAAAAAAAAAAGAAGAATGTAATTTCCCTTTTGAATTTTTCTGCTTTCAGTATTCTCTATCTGTAGGATTCATCATTGTGACTAGGATGTGTCTTGGGGTGTTTTTCATTGAGTCTCTTTTAGCTGGTACTCTTTGGACATGCAGGATTTGATTGCATGCAGTCTTTAGCTCTGGGAGTTTCTCTGTGATGATGTCTTTGACTATTGATTCTTCCTGTAGATCCCCTTCCTGGGCCTCTGGGACTCCAATGATTCTTATGTTGTTTCTGTTGAGTTTATCAAAGACTTCTATTTTCATCTGTTCACATTCTTTGAGTACTTTTTTCATTGTATGATAATTTGCCTTCAAGTTCTTTTCCAGTCTCTTCTGCTGTATGGAGTTGTTCTGCATTTGATCTTCCAGTTCACTAATTCCATCCTCGGCTCATGTTACTCTGCTGGAGAGGCTGTCCATTGAGTTTTTCAGTTGAGCTACCGTGTTTTTCAGATCTGTTATTTCAGTTTGCAATTTTCTGATTTCTGTCTTTGTGTTCTGTTTAGCTACAGCTATATTTTCTTTGATTTCCATGAGGATCCTCCATATTTCTATTCTAAACTCCTTATCTGAGAGGTTAATCAGATGGTTGGTATTTTTGTGTCATCAGAGCTATCATATTCATTCTCTGTGCATGGTGTTTGCCTGTGAGGTTTCCCCATTGTCACACTTGTAGTGTGATTTTTTTTTTCTGCGTGTTATGATGGGGTTCATTTGTTAGAAAGAGTGCACAGCCGTGAAGCCAAGTGAAACAGCCGTGCTCTTCTGGAGCCTCTAGGAAAGTGATTTTGCTGGGCCCTTCTCGACCCACTCAGGAGAGGTTCAGGATACTGGACAGTAGAGAAACACACACAGGCGACACACATAATCTCCAAAATTAGGTTTTTAAAATAGAATCATATTCAGCACTCACCAACCTCTCTGGATTTTCAACATAATATTGTCTCATAAAATGTCACCATAAAAGAATGATGAGAATGTGATAGTTTCTCTTTCCAAAGCAGAATGTTTTCACTTAAAAGTTTATATATTAAATATATATATATAAATTTGAAATAGATTTGAAAAATATGATCCAAAATAAAGATTTTTGTATCCCTTTAACTGAGAAATGCATTCTTTGCAAATATTTATATTTTTATGAAAATTAAGGATAATTTGCCTCGAACTTGTACTTTATTTGCTTTGTTTTTTTGTTTGTTTATTTGTTAGTTTTGAGGGGCACACCCAGTGACACTCAGGGAATACTCCTGGATCTGGACTCAGAAATTGTTTCTGGCAGGTCCAGGGGACCATATGGGATTACAAGGGATTAAAAGCAGGCCTGTCCTGGGTCGTCCACATGCAAGACAAACTCCCTACCATTATGCTATTACTCTAGCCCTGCATCTTTTTTTTTAATTTGTAAATAAACATTAATTCCCCCTATTTCTGGATCCCCTTGAAAAATATAATATATTTTTTTGGTTATAGGAGAACACCCCAAATTGTCTTAGCCTCAAAGGTGGTCCCATATGACTCATTTGTCTCTTCACAAAAGTATATGTATCAGGGGCCGGCGTGGTGGTTCTAGAGGTAAGGTGTCTGCCTTGCCAGTGCTAGCCTAGGATGGACAGCGGTTCGATCCACTGGTGTCCCATATGGTCCCCCAAGCCAGGAGTAACCCCTGAGCGTCATGGGTGTGGCCCAAAAACCAAAAAAAAAAAAAAAAAAAAGGTATATGTGTCAGGAAGTTGATCTATTTTTTTTAACTCTAGTTTACTCATATTTTTTTTAAAATTAGGTTATTTGGCTAATGTTGCCTTAGATTTCAGAAACCAGGAGAAACCAGGCAAAATCACTCAGATATTTGCCAACCCTGGCTCTAAAAATACCAGAGTTCCTAAGTTCTCTGGCATTTGCTTTTTCCCCAATTTGTTTAGAGCATTTGGATGCTGTTCCACAGGTTTAAATAGAAAATCTCCATACTAGGGAGCCCCAGGCCAAAGGATGTATCTATAGTTTCTCACAAGCCCCCAGCAGCTTTTTCCTAGGAAAACTGGGAGATTCCTCCCTAGAAAATTTATGAAGATGAGAATCACATGCAAATTGATCTTTAAGCACTCCACACAATACCAATAAGCTTTCTAGAAAATGTACTAAACGTCTTACATGTTTCTTTTGGTATTTTTATTCAACACATCAGTTTTTGTTCCCTGCTTTCCACTCCATGAAAACTTCCTAACAAAAGGAAAATTACTACTTACTCATTTTATTTCTTTTCTGCCTTTAGGGTCACACGCTGACACATCCATATACCATAGTAAAGGCTGTTGCATTTCTAAAACAGCCTTGCTAAACTTTTTCTAAATCAGGAAGTAAGACAAGATTGGTAGTGTGACTGCAGTGGGTTTCTGAGCATTTTTCATGTTTCCTTCAATTATGTTGGAGGATAAATTCTTGGCTCCACGTTAAATAATTCCTCCACATAATAGGAAATTCAGTATGACTTATCCAGTGAAGCACTGGGTATAAAGTGAGTTTTTTAGCATGTAAAATAATGTGATGCATTTTATAGAAAAAAAAAAGTGCCATTTAAGAATAATGTTCAAGGAGCTGAGTCATGAGGAAAGAACAAGAGATGCAGCTTAGTAGTATAAATGCAACCAAGTAGTATGCAGATTTCCTCAGACACACATGTATGCTGTAACTTTAAAGCTGTCTGTTAGAAGGATAAGATGTTGTTGTGAGCCAGACCACGTTGGTTTGGAAAGAAATTCTTACAGAATTATTAAGCCTTAAAAAAAGCAAAGGAGATTTATGCATCTGCATTTGACCAATTTGGTTTGGAATATGTTCATAATGGAAAAGTAATAAAACCATAAGAGACAGTGTCTTCTTAGTACAGTGTTTCTTTTCAAAAATATAAACATGGACTGCCCAATTTTGGGTAAAGTGACTGTAGAAAAATTTCCCACTGTTAATTTTGGGTAGATTTTTTTTGTTGTTGTTCTTTCCTTTTCATTGGTTATCAACCAGTATAAAATTTAAATTTTCTCTCAAATATTTCTTTTCTAGAGATGTCAGGATAAAGAAAAAGAAATTCTGAGAACTGCTTACCCTACTCCAACACTCGTGCGCGCACACAACACATACACACACACACACACACACACACACACACACACACACACACACACTGAAATACACTATTTGTTTAGCTATCAGTACCCTTTTTCTGGTGTAACCAGAGAAGTTGGGTTTTGGAGGCAAGGGGGTGGTTGTATGTGTGCTAGAAGCACCTCCTGTGACTGCCAGCAGCCACAGAAAAGCATGAAGAGGAAACACATAACAAGCTTCACCTCTGAAAAATCGGACCTATTAACTTTTCAAGTTTCTAATTTCAACGTGAAAGGAAAAAAGGAACCAGTCTTTCCCCATATATTCTTGATTTCTTGAAATAGTGTTATTGAAAATAATTCCTTGACATTTTAAAAAATGTATACATAAGAAGGAGAGGTGATGAGGAGAGGTGAGAAGTACATGTAAGTGTATAAGAATCTCCATTACACCAACCAATAGTCACTGCTGTGCTTCCTAGAGAGGACAGTGAAATAGGAATTTGATTTCATTGGGTTCTTAACTTTTTTTTCCCAAGACCATCTGTTTAGAGCACAGTTATTTTTATATAGTGAATATGTGACCAGACTTTGATGCATTGTCACTCCTGCAGGTATGCCTGCGGCATCCTTAGTGACCCCTGCTGATGTTATCAAGACTCGATTACAGGTGGCTGCCAGGGCTGGCCAGACTACTTACAATGGTGTGATAGACTGCTTTAGGAAGATTCTTCGAGAAGAAGGCCCAAAGGCTTTGTGGAAAGGAGCTGCTGGTATGGAAAAAGTTGTTTTTAACTAAGCCTTTGCAAAAAAAAAAAAATTGTGAATATGTTATATCTAATTGTCTCTGTTATCTCCCCTTTTTTTTTTCAAAGCCCGTGTGTTTAGATCCTCTCCCCAATTTGGTGTAACTTTGCTGACCTATGAATTGCTACAGCGATGGTTCTACATCGATTTTGGAGGAGTGTGAGTATACTTGCTAAGTCTACTTCTTTTTTTACAATTTTTTTTTTATTTAAACACCTTGATTACTAAGTCTACATCTTTTAATGGTCAGACCTTATTGAGAAATGTCTGGCACTCTAGTCTTTATGATGAAATTGAATATATGGAAAGAAGAGCCCATGGATAGCTCAGAGCACCTGTTTTGTAGACTTGATCCTGGGTACCACTTGGCATATCCCTGTACCACTGCAAAATATGACAGGGCCTATGACGTAGTACAGAAGGTAAGGTCTAATGTTTCTGGCCCTGGGTATAATCCCTGATACCATAGATAGCCCCTGAACATTGCCAGGAGTGATCTTTGAGCACAGAACAAGGAGTAAATCCTGAGCACCAAAAATCTACACACACACACACACACACACACTTACACTATGATGTGGACAAACACCACAACTAAAATCATGAAGCACTACAACCCAGTATTCTTCTTGAGCACCACAACTAGAATGCAAGACTATCACAACCAAATATGCCACCTACATTCCTCTTCTTACAACAATAAAGGGAAGAGAAGAAAAAAAAAAACCAGAATGGAATCATACTAACTCATTTCAAAAAGGGACATATAACTAATTAGAATTTCACAGTTCCTTTATGATGCAGAGTCATCAGTTTCCAAATAGTATTTGTAGCCCCATTAAAATAAATAAAATAGAACAAATAAAACAAAATTCACATTCCCTTTTCTCTTCTTTCAGGAAACACACAGGATCGGGATCAGGCTCTAAGTCTGGGCTCACAATGCCTACTCCCAATCCTGATCATGTTGGAGGCTATAAACTGGCAGTCACAACATTTGCAGGAATTGAAAATAAATTTGGACTTTACCTACCTCTCTTCAAGTCATCTACCTCAAAAGTTAACCGTGAAGGACATTAGGAGGACTGAGCCTGGGATATTGCTGCTGCTTTGTTGTTGCTGCAGGAAAGAACATAGCACCTTGGATTGAAGTGATTTTTTTTTTCATTTAACTTTCATTTCTAGTTTAAAATTCTACTGAGGGCTTTTTATAAAGTGAAATCATTTATCTACTGTGTGCTCTTTTAGCAAGATCACTGTAAAATTATTTCTACTTATTTCTACTTTGGGGTGCCTCTGCTCACAAACCTATGTATCAGACATTTATTGGGTTTTGATCAATGCTAAAATAATTTAGAAATTAGTTTTGCTGAATGGAAATTAGAGTTATTCTCCTTTGACTAGGATTTTAGTCCCAAAGAAGTTACTGAAAAGCAATCTTAGTGTTCAGAGCAAAGTGTTTCATGTATGTTTGACTCCGTGGGAAGCTGGGTGCATATTTATAACAAAAAATACTGAAAGAATGATAGATTATTATAAACAGTCAATCTGGCTTTGAGTTTAAAGGATATACTTTGTTTTGCCTCTGAATTATGTTATGCAACTTCTATGTGAAGCATTTTTTGTAATGAAAATCACATTGAAGATAACTAATAATCATAATGTTACTGATACCACGTACAAGAAATTCTTGTACTTTAGGGAAGTACTCATAGCATTTTATATTTTGGACAAAGAAATGATAAGATACCACACCTCTCCAGAGTGGACTAGTTTGAATAACTACTGACATGTTGTACACGGGTTGATTCTATTTTCATTGTACAATAGAGAAGTACATGCCCTCTTGACTGCTAATCCCAATTCTCTGAACTTTACCATCCCTCATAATTGGCTCTTTTGCTTTTAAATTCTACTTTATTTTGAATCATGTAAAAGAAATATACTCTACTATTAGCATTTTAATTTTATTTAATTTGTGGTATTGTGCACATAGTCAGAAGAAGGCTCTGTGTTTGGAAAGGAGTAAATAAACAATGTTTAATGCTATTTTGTCATTTGTTTTTGTATATGTCATGTGATAAATAACAATAGTCTTGGTAGTGGGCTCTGTAATTCACATTGAAAGAGATTTCGTTCACACTGACAGATAATGTCCTTCTGGTTTCTCAAAGTAGCATGTACCCTTGTTTTCAAAATATACCAGTATATAGCATGAGTAAGAGAATTTACATTTAATCCTGGAAAAACAAGTGCCATAGCAAACTATTCAGACTTACTGCTAAAACTTAAAATGAGGAAACACATTCTATAAGTCTGAACTTTTTAAAGTGGGTGAAAATATTGTGGTTTTCACTAGCAATAGAGCAAATGCATACATGGCTTCCTCCATGATTTGGCCTTTTTAAAACCTGAGACCCCTTCCTCATTCCCAAACTCTGTTCAACAGGATATGTATATTTATATTTTTCTCTCAGTATTATGTCCTAGAAATTTGAATAGTGTTGAATTCACATTTTGGTCATTTGAAGGTAGAAAAAATTCCTATGTGTGCATTTCCGCATCCTTTACTTTTCTTGACCTATTTTTGGGGGGGGATGGTTGGTTTTTGGGTCACACCCAGCGGTACTCAGGGTTAATCCTGGCTCTGCTCCCAGAAATCACTCCTGATAGGCACAGGGGCTATATGGGATGCTGGGATTCAAACTACTGTTCATTCTGGATCTGCTGCTTGCAAGGCAAATGCCCTACCACTGAGCTATCTCTCCGGCCCACTTGACATTTTTTTTAAAGATCATATATTCATGCTTTAAATACAGATCTAATCTCAGTAGTTCTGTATTGTTCTCCCTGCTTCATTTAAGAAATTATTATTATTATTATTATTATTTTTATTATTATTATTTTGGTTTTGAGGCCACACAGGATTTACTCCTGGCTTTGCACTCAGAAACTACTCCTGGCAGGCTGGGGATATAAGGGTTGAACCCAGGTCAGCCACATGCAAAGCAAAAGCCCTACTTGCTCTGCTATCTCTCTGGCCCCAGAATCTCTTGTATTTGGTGAGAGTGTCTTGTCTTTACGTAGATTTACCTGAAACTGAATGTATATATCTTATAGCAAATGGAAGGTAAAGATAATCAGGAAATCACAATATAGTTTCACCTTGAAAGCTTTTGGTTACTTAGTTCTGTTAGGAAATAGCCAACTGAGACAGTCTGAAGGAGGCCTAATATCCATCTGAGTTCTGCTTGGTGGGTGGTGTGACTGTGACATCCTTGAATAGGACTGCAGTTAGTCTGTGGTGAAAACCACCTCAAATTTGTTCTGGGTTTTCCTTTTTCCTGAAGTGATGGCACAATAGTTTGCCAGTGCTGTGGCTGCCGCTTTGCAGTTAGCCATCCCTTCTTGATACTGAGGAACTAAAAGTCGTAACTTTCGCAGGCATGCCTGCCCACCCAAGGGGTCCAGCCAACCCTGGCTCTGCCAGCTCCAGTCTTTCAGTTTTGCCCTTAGTCCACCTCAGGATTGCCTGGGGCTAGAGGAGAGGCCTGATTTTCTTAGCAGGTATTTTTTTCCCAATAAGGGGGAAAAATGTGAACCTGACCACAAAGTGAACACACTGATTCTTGGGTTCCAGTTGTGACTGGGTTTCTTGAGGCTGGGTGGCATGCTGTCGCCAAGCTCATGCTACACCTCATAACCCACAACCATTTGCTGAACTCCCTGGGGTTGCCTTAATCCCAGAGCCAGGGTTGCACAGGGGAAAATAAGAATTCTGGCACAGAAAGGATTCATTTAAATGCTTATTGCATTTCAAGCTTCAGTTTTTACTTAGCTAAAATATTTACCATTGCTGGAAAACAATGTTTAAAATTTTGTGCTTATGTATTATTTAATGGTGTGGCCTATGTAAACCTCAGGATGCTTACAATTTGACAGTCTTCTGGAAATGTTTAACAGCACATAACTTTAGTGAGTGGGGAATAAAAACAGGAGCAAATTGTGCTTGAAACTGTTACAACTATAGTGACAGCTATTCAGCAAGTCACCTTGGAATGCTTCAGGTAGATAAAGCAAAATCGTTGGAATGTGGTAACCTCTGCATTGCAACCACTTTATAAAGCTCTCCTAACCTGAACCTTTTACCCCAAGATCCATGCTTTTGAAGATGAATTTATATGCTTGCCATTAAACAAAACCTTGTTTTAAATTTTGGTAATGAAACATTTCAGGATATGCTTTTTTTAATAAATTTTAGGGTTGGGGATACAGCCAAATCCAGTTGCTCAGAGCTTACTGCTGGTTCTATACTCAGCAACCATTCCTGGTAGTTCTGGATCTATACGTGGTATAGAGATTGAGCCAGAGTCAGATGTATGCAAGGCAGGTGCCTTATCACTCTACTGTCTTCTCTCCAAAGATTTTTAAAAGATGGGGCCTGATAGTTCAGTGAGTAAGCCACTTGCCTTGCATGTGGCTGACTCAATCTCAAACCCTAGCAACCCATATGATTTTCAAGCATACCAAGGGTGCCAGGAGAGATTCCTGAGCATAGTCAGGTGTGGTTCATAAACAAAAGATAACATTCCCTGGTAAGAAAAGTAAATTTTTTCCATAAATAATTCTGCTGTAAATGTGACATGCCTTTTTGCTTTACTTTTTGGAAATAGTCTTACCCTCATTAGAAGTTCTTCTCTCCTTTAGGAGGGTGGGTCCTATATCTGAGTATAATTCTACTTACCTGAAACTTAGTGGACATTTGGTTATGATATGATAAATGGATAGGTAGATGAGTGGATGGATGGATAGATAGATGATATATTTTTGAGAAATATTTTCCCACTGCACAATTTATTATGGTCCACTTTAAAGATCTTTTCTTCTATTGTAATTAATGACATAGATGAAAACAATCACAGACATATATTTATAATTCATAAATACATTTTTATTAAGGAAGCTATAGTTTTTTTATTTCTGATATATAGGTCCTAATTTTTCAGTTTTAATCAGAAATTTATATAGACTTACACTTAATTTTCCTAGATCTCCTTTAAAAATTAGGCTGTAGGGGTTTGGAGCAAAAGTATAGTGGGTAGGACATTTGCCTTGCATGTAGCCTACTGAGTTCTATCCCCAGCATTTCATATGGTCCCCTGAGCATGACCAGGAGTAACCCCTGAACACCATTGAATATAGTACCCAAAACAACAAAGCTAAAAACAAAATAAAGTTGTAACAGTGAAGAGATAAGATAGGGATTAAAGTGCTTGCCTTGCATCAACCAATCCCAGATCACATCCTCAGCACCACCTATGGTTCCCTAAGCACTACTGGAAGATTCCCTAAACACAGGTTAGGGAGTAAACCCTGAGAACCACCATATAGGTCCTCAAATAAACAAAACAAAACAAAAAGTAATAAAATATTTTAAAGTAAGTAACGTTTTCTTAAAATGCCTTTTGAGCAATAAAAATGCTATATTAGGGTTGAGATCTATCGTTTAAAGTTTTCTTGTCAATTAATTCTATATATTCACAACGTTTATTTTCTGTTCCTCTTCTGGAACTTGAGCACAGTGGTTAAGTTCCCTTAGACGATGTTGGGAGCAACAGGAACTCTCTTTCAGAAGGGTTTGTTTTTAGCTAATGCATTAATTGACTCCAAAAAGAGTCCAAATGGAACACTCTGCTTTCATCTGCTGGGGTAACCTAATAAAATAATGTTGTTTGCTTTTAGATTCCCGGCTGTTAAGGGGTCTTTGCCTAAAGCAGAAAAAACCACAGTCCCCTCGAATAACTTTAGAGGGAAAGTTAAGAAGACCCACTAATTGTGCCTGTCTGAGACTTGCTCCTCAAGGTCACACTGGTCTGGCCACCAGCGCTCTGGTGCCCACCACTGCTTTGATTTGGCTGGACAAGCCACCTACCCTTGGGGAGGATATTTGAATTTGTATTAGAACAGGTCTAATGTTTTAGTTTACACACAAGCTTTATTTGCACATGAGCTATATTATCTATTCTGCATCTAACCCCATTGAAGACAGCCTTTTCTCTGGAGCCGGTTACTGCCTGTAAATAAATACACGCAAATCAAATTTAAACGTTGCTAATTAGGAGTCAGTGAGATAGTAAATGCGTTAAAATGCTTGCCATGGATTCAGAGGATCCTGTTTCATCCCCAGCACTACATTTGTGATCACTGAGCATGAGCAAAGAGAAAGCCATAAGTATCTCAGGGTGTGGTCCCGAAACTAATAAACAATAAACATCGCTGAGAAAATGTTTAGCTCTTTTTGTGATTATCCTAAAGGGGGATGACTTTTATGTCTGACCCTTTCAATGGCACTGACAATCAGGAAAACAAGCCTTTGGGTCCTTCTAATCTGCAGGACAGAAAGAATGAATTC
>PVKC010043709.1:0-11620 GCA_004027635.1 Crocidura indochinensis | reverse complement strand
AAGAAGGGAAAAAAAATAAGGCCTCCCAATTCTTACCACAGGCTGTGTTCCTCACACAGACTGTATAGAAAAAGGAGGTACAGTAAACGCACCCTATATACACTTCAACCCAGATCCTTGCCTGGTCTGGATTGGAAATTGGGACAAAAAAAAAAAAGAAAATAGTCATAAAAATTTACTATGTATACCTAGGCTTTGTTCCTAGGCCAATGCACAAAACAGTTTATCAAACAGGGATACATATCTTTTCAAAGTGCTTGACTTTCTGAAGGGGAGTTACATTTAACATAAAAACAACACATATGTAGTGCATATCAAAATTCATACTATATTCTAATTGCTGTCTAATTGCATCAGCAAATAGCACATAAAGTTTTATTTTGGTTTTAGGGTCACACCTGGTGATGCTCAGGGGTTCCTCCTAGCTATTCACTCAGAAATCGTTCCTGGCTTGGGGGGACCATTTGGGACACTAGGGGATCGAATCCTGGTCTGACCTAGGTTAGCACAGGCAAGGCTTAGTAAGGCAAGGCCTTACTGCTTGTACCACTGATCTTGTCCAATGTGATCATTCCCAACTATCATTGTCTTAGTGGTGTCTTCTCTGCCCAAAAGCATTTCCCCATTCTTTGTGACAAGCTTCCTACCATGACTGGTCATCCTGATGATCCTCATCTTTATTGTCACTGGATATTATTACCATACTATCTATTATTTTTCTATGCCACAAAGAAGTGTGATTATTCAATGTCTACCCCACTCCTCATTCATTTTGCTCATCATAATACTCTCCATATTTATCCATGTATAAGCAAATTTTATGGCTTCATTTTTCCTAACCAATTCCACTTTTATTCTCTCTTTTTTGTCAACTGGCAATGCAAAATATGGTTTTCCAACATGTAACATAATTCCATGTAAAAGATAGGAAATAACTGTGACGGAAGTATGAGACTCCCAAGCCAGGACTTGGAGAGACACTGGTCTGAAAACAAAAGTCAATGCAGGAAGTAATCCACACAGTGATAGGGGATAAGAATGAGTTCAGAAATTCCAAGACAAAAATCAGAAATTCCAACACACAAGCCTTCTGCTCCTAAGATACAGGAGCTTAGGGAAGGAAGACCAGACAATGAATGTACTGCCTTCCTGAGACCTGAGTGTTTTATTAAAAGAACCAGACCAAGCCCTAGAGTAGAGAACAAATAATAAATAAGGAGGAACTCAGTAATCCAACACCAAATCCCTCCCTGAGGTGGAGAATGTATACTGAGTAGTGTACGACCCAATAATTCAACAAATAACCAATTTGCTTTATTTTAAAATGTTAATTTTTTTTTTTTTAATTTGGGGATTTGGGGCCAACATCCAGTGGTGCTCAGGGCTTCCTCCTATGCCCGTATACTTAGGAATCATTCACGGCAGTACTCAGGGATCCTTTTGAATGTGTTGACAGGGTTAAAAAAAATCCCAGTTGGCCAAATGCAAAGTGAACACTCTACCCACCCACATTCTAGCTCAAGAAGACCATGTATTAAACAATATACTTAGCCAAATAGTTCTCTGAAAAAATTCATCAATTCCATAACTCATCAATAAGAATTCCAGACTCTCCTGTCCTTTGCAAAATATCACTATCTTATTTCCTAGCTAATCATTCAGACAGGAAATGGCATACTATCATTTTAATATACTTTCTTCTGATTATCTTTGAAATTAAGCATATCTGTTGATGTATTAGTGATTATTAGCAGTTACTACTCTTTTTCATAGGATTTGTTCTATTTTTATTGTATATTTTGATTTTTTAAAGCTGTTGCTATTTTTAAACTTTGCTAAATTTAATTATATTTTATATTGTTGCCATTTTTTTATAAATGTTTCCCTTGTACAGGCAAATATTTTCCCTTTATTACCTTACAATGTTTTAAAGAACATATGGTTACATTTCTTAATATTTTATGAACTTCAAATTTATAGCATATTTAAAGTCCTTTTACTGTTTCAGGAGAATAAAAGTATTCTCTTGTTTTTTACTCTCAAAATTCTGTGGTTTTTTTTATTTGTTTTGTTTTTGTTTGTTTTTTTGGTTTGGTTTGGTTTGGTTTGATTTGGTTTTGCGGCCACATTCAGTGATGCTCAGGGGTATCTCCTGGCTATGTGCTCAGAAATCGCTCCTGGCTTGGGGGAGCCAAATGGGACCATATGGGACGCCAGGAAATCAGACCGTGTACCATCCTAGGCTAGTGCAGGCAAGGCAGATGCCTTACCACGTGTGCCACTGCTCACACCCGGATTCTGTGAACCTCTAAATAAAGATATTTAACTTAAATGGTGAAAATTAAAATTCGCTGTGTAAGTAGTCAACTGTCCACACTACTTACTAATTAGTATTTTCTCTCTGATATTTAAATACTATTTCTATTATAAAAATCAAAGGAATTTATTACTGAGGATTCATATTTTCTACTCTATTATAAATTTTATTTAGTTAAGTTATATTCACATTTTAATAAAGCAAAAGATTTAATCTGATGTTTATAATAAGTTGTTTATGTGTGACTAATTTTATAACATGCAAGCATAAAATATTGAGCTATTATTCAGTTAATTCTGGTAGTTGTATTGAATTAATAATAAGGCTGTGTTCTTAATTTTAAAAGTCTAATAGAAATTCCGAAAACTTAAGGACCTAAAAGTTTAATTTACTTGAACTGAGCAAAGCAGTTGTTTAAACAATGCTAATTTGATTATTCTTCATTTTTATATTATTGATTTAATATTTGCCTATTAGTAAGTAATTTTTGTTAGCCAACTTCCTAAGTATAATTCCATCAAGATCTTAAAATACATTTGTGTTATTATGACTTTTCTTATTTGTATTTAAACATCTGTATATTCTTTTTTGCCTAATATAAAATTATTAATGAGTTGTCTTTTTATCCCATAACTCAGACTACAAGAATTTTAGCATATTGTTTATTCTTTAAACCTACATTTTGACTTTCAAAATGTTTCTCTCTAGGAAGTTTGATTTATCATTATTTACCTCATGTCTCTATATTCACCATAAAGATTGTCTTCTAATAGCTAAAATTAGACAGTACATTTACATTTATTTTTCTAATTAAATTAATTAAGGCAATAGTTATCTTTCTTTTTCTTTATTTATTTCTCTCTGCTCTCTCTCTTTTTTTTTTTAAATTTTGCAAGGCAACTTACAATGATTTGGAGCTACCCTCATGCTTTCATGCTGATCTACTTTGCTGTACATAGACCTCATCTCAGTGTTCAAGGATCACTTTCAGTGGCTCGGATAGATCACATAATACCTGATATTGAACACTGAGTATGTGTTCCAACTCTCTATATCCCTTACCCTAAAATTGTTTCTTTGAGAACAAACTGGAAAATACAGAGTATAAAATTGATGTTATTAAAATATTTTGAGTTTTAAAATCAGGAGATATTAAAATGAAGGAAGACATTAAAATGATATTCAAGAATACTAGAATTTACATTTGTTTAGTGAGGCAGAAAACACCCACTGCAATATTTCAGAGGTTCTTTACCAATTCTAGTTTCTTAAAAAAAAGTCAATAGTAGAAAATATAAGAATACTAATTGAAAGGTTTATACTGCTTTGCTGTTATAATAATTTATAAGATTATTTTACTTATATAATACATCAACATTAATAAATTAATCTTAATTAATAAATAAACATGATAATGTATTATGGCAGCCACTAGCTAGTATAAAACTCAACAGTTTAGGATGTTTTGGATTATTTCAGCAAAGTCCTATAAGTGGGTTATTGATTTGATCCTAGATGAGAAAATGTTCTTTTGAAATAGTGTGTAAAATGGTTTTTCAACAACAAAAACATGTGTTGAATTTAACAAAGATGACATATTAAAAATGCCACTTTGAGGAGAGATAGCACAGAGGTATAGTCATTTGCCTTGCATGTAACTAACAAGGTGTTGATTCCCTTTTCAATATATGGTCCCACAAACATGACCAGGAGAGCAAAGCAAGGAGCAACCCTAAGCACTGCAAGAGTGAACTCAAAATAAACAAGCAAAAATAATTTGTAATACCAATAATTAGTAAAAATTCTGAGATATACATACATTGCATATGTATATATGTACATATAGAATTGTTTTTTATATATGTACATATATAATTATACATGTATACATATATAACTAATTTTCTTTCCTTTTCTTTGGGGGGCAAGCTCTCCCAGCAGTGCTCAAGTACAAATCCTGATGATTCAAGAGATTTAAGCCAAGATTTGCTGGAGATTCAAGCCAAGATTAAGAGAATACAAGGCAAAGTCCTTACCTCTTTTAGTATCCCTTCAAGCCTTAAAATATTTATTGTAAGGAATTAAATTTTTTATACAATAGTTAAAATACTTTTTAAATCAGTTGACAGCAAACCCAGAAGTGTGGCAGAAGAAGGAATCAGAGGGATAACAGCCTAGATTTTTGCCTAGGAAAAGAATGAATCCCCAAAGATACATAGGTATTTGTAGCAGATGTGTAACAAAATAGCTCAGAGACATTTCGTTATTTTTTAAATATGAATCTGAATTTTAGTGAGGTAGTCAGAATTGAGACTCAATGGTGTATTGTGGACTTGAGGATAACATAGGCTATATTTACTATTTACTCACGTTCCACACTAATGGATTTACTTTTCTTCTTCATCTCACCTGGTTTTCAGATATATATCCATGTCATTTTTATCTTGTGGAATTACTGCCTTAGGCCTAGAATTTGAAGTATGAGAATAAAGCAAAGTTGTGACACCTCGATGAAGCAGAAAGTAGTAATGATATCATATTCCAGAACATTCTGTTGGAGGCCCCCTAAACAAATCTACTGTCTACTGAATGCTTGAAGCCAGTATTTCTTTAAGTTGATAGAACATTGCATAAAAAAACTACCAATCTAAGATCTTGTGGTTTGAAAAAAAAATCTCCAAATGCCACAATCAAAGATCCTGTGGTTTGGAAAGACCTCTCTGAGTGCTCATTAAAAGTCTGGCTCAAGTCAGCATCAGCTATGCCAACCTCATTACTGCCAGGAAGGAAACCACTTCTCACATGAGAAGAAGATAAATAAGCTTCATGTCATACTAATTCCATTCAAAAATAACTGTGATGCTACTTAATAAAAAATCAAACTTCTATGGAGGTATGCAATTCATTTCATTTAAGAAATGAGTCTAAAACTCAAGCCTTTTAATAGAACGTAAGATGCAGTATATTTTTATTGAATATATCCAATGGCTTTATTTTATTTTATTTTATATCTTATTGTATAATTTTATAATATATACTATGTATATATAAAATATTTAATAATATATATTTTACTGGCTTTAGTTTTATCTTCAAATTGATAAAAAATCCCTTTTTCTGTTATCTGAAGTTTCTTTTACTTATACCTCTGTAGGGTCTCAGAGTAGAAGGATGAGACCACACAATTGGAATAAAGTTTAATACTTTAATCCATCTGCCAACAAAACACCCAAACCTGGCCAGCCCAGCCCAAGGTCATGAGGAAGATTATAAAGGGAAGAGGTATAGGGAGGTTCCAACATTTTGATGAACCTTAAAATGATTGGTTCTTGTCTAGGGGTACCTTCCTACTGTTCCCTTGTCCTTCCCTGATAGGCTACCTAGTATGGCCAAGTAGATTGGGGTGGAGTCTATGGAAATAAGGCTTGTGAAGCCCCAGCATGTGGCTTACACCATGTATTCCTTACAAAGTGGTATTTCTCCCTGCTCAGACCCTAAGAAGAAACCTGGCATGTGGTTTTTACAAAATGGAGTCCCTCCATGTTCAGAATTCAGGTCCCAATCCCTCTTAAATAGAATTACAGTTCTAGGTTTCACACAACCCAGATATAACTTTTACTGAAAAGATCACTCTTTTTGTGCAGTCAAGAAGATGGTGATATAGAGTGATACATGTAAGTATACTGAACCAAGGGAGACACTGAATAATTATGAAAATTAAGTTACTTTATGCCATCCATTTATCTTGTATTTATCTCCTCTTTGAAGAAAAGGGACTCCAATATTATAACTCCTTGTATTGATTTGTTTTTCTTTTAACTACTTTGTGGTAAGAAACTGTGACTTAATTGTTGTCTTTATTACTTATCCTGCCCCACTCCAGGCCTCCAGGCAAAGAGTGGTGAATGCAGTTAGAGAAATAACCACACTATCATGACAGTGGTAATAAGTGAGAGAAGTAGAATGTCTGTTTAGAATAAAGGCAGGGGGTGGAGGAGGAGGGACATAGGGAGGCACTGGTGCGGAAATGTTGTATTCGTGAAGGGATTCTTTTTATGACTGAAACCAATTAAAAACATGTTTGTAATCATGGTGTTTAAATAAAGTTTAAGTTATTATTTAAAAAATTAAAAATTAAGAAGTTCAGTCAGTTATAGTATGGTTATGGGTCCCAACTTAATATGTGGGACTTAGTGATACTGCATAGTAACAGTAATACTAAGATATCATAATGGGATGTTTGACAAAATTGAGTTGGGCAAGAATTAAAAAGAATTGGAATTGGGGTCCTTGGGAGAGGGAGATGGGTGCATTGGCATTGATGTGGTACTGGAATTATGTTTATGAGGAGGCATTATTAATAATATTGTAAACAAAAATTTAATTTAATAAAGAATAGAGATCATGTTTTCTGGGTTCATCAGATTGCTTATTCTGGTGTGCTGTAGGATGTATTTAAAAACTTCAAACAATAAAACAACTAATATTGCCTATCCTCTGCTCACCACTGCCTTCTCCTGAATTCATAAAACTGATACACCTTCTTTCTGCTTTAAGAGTTCATCAGGCTGACCCTATTTGGAATTTAGATAAAGTAAATGCTTGAGAATGGGAAGGCTGTGGGAGAGGATATTGGTTCATAGAGGAGGGAAACTGACAGTGAGTATTGTGTTAGGACATTAAATGGATAAAACTCTATAGTTAGCAGTATTGTAAATCTCATGATGCCTCAGTGAGAGGGCTGCTTGTAATAGAACAGCCACCTGGAGAAAGCCCTGAGCACTGGAAGACCTGGGTTCAAACCCGGGCTTCCCATAGGGTACTCCTAAAAAAAAATAAAAAACTACCACCCCCACCAACAACAACAACAAAAATAAAAATAGGAGTGATGTCTTAACTTCAGAGTCAGGAGATAGCTCTGAGCATTGAGGCTTGATCTCTAACATTCCATAATGTTCCCCCTGAGGACTTGAGTAATTTCTGAGTCTAGAGCCAGGAGGAAGTTCTGAGTACCACATGATGTGACCCAAACATAGAAACTCAAAGATGTATGATTGATTGACCAGAACTAACATGGAACCTTCAGGCCATACAGGTCAGAAAATGAAAAAAAAAAGTGGAAAATTAAAAATAAATAAATGAATAAAAGAACATCCAGTAGGTGCTTACATTGCATACTGCTGATATAGGTAAATCCCTGGCATCACATATGGTCCCCTGAACCTTGGTAGGAGTGATCCCTGAACAGAGCCAAGAATTGCCCTGAATACTTTCCAAAAACCAATTTGTTAATTAAATTAAGAAATATTAGTGTCTGTCTGAATTTGGTCATTGAAATAGGCAGATGCAACTATTTTGTTGATTAAGTAAAACACATCACTATTTACATAAAAATAAATAGCTTGAATTTCATTAATAAAAAGAAATCTGGACAAATGTGACTTTCATACTTCTGATTTCTGATTTTTTCCCCAATCAATGTAGACACGATTATGTATTCTTGTTCATGTTTATGATAGATTCTTATTAAGAATCCACACTTTTGTCTAAATAAAATACCCTTCGAGAGCATCCATGTTCCACTTGCACTTTTTTGTTCTAATATACTGGACACAAAGTAAGCGCTTGTTGAGAATTTAAAGTTAATTATTTTACAAATTAAGTATGAGGTTTATAAAAAGTGGGTCAGATGTCACATTTGGATTCTTCTTCCTTTTCATTAGTGATTTCTTAATTGCAGAGAGTGGAGGAGGATAAATTTGAGCTTGAATTTTAAATGTATCATGTATATGTATATATCATGATTTAATCTTGAATTTCAATAGCCTAGATTTTCATATGTGAAAACACTTTTTGAATGTCTTATTTTTTTATATATTGGAGGGTGTATTGGAGTCACACCAGCTGTGTTTAAGATTTAATCCTAGCTTTGTGCTCAGGGATTATGACTAATGTTGCTCGGGGAGACCTATGTGGTATCAGAGATTGAAAATGGGAACAGCAGTGAGTAAGGCAAAAACACCTTACCACTATCCTATCTCTCGGTCATTTTTTCATGATTGGGGAGGGAATATTTGGGTCACACATAATTGCTCAATGCTTACACCAAAGTTTTCGAACTGGGATCACTTTTGATAGTTTTCAGGGGGACTATGTGGGTATTAGAGATCAAATTTAGGTCAGCAGCATGCAAGGCAAACATTTTACCTACTATAGTATCTCTTCAGCCCCTTTGTGATTTTGTACAAATAATATTTGCTATAAATATTAAGTTTCTACTCTAGTAAGACAATATAATTATTCAATCAGTGACATATTATACTAATGAAATGTTTTATAATCAGATCTTGTTTGGAATCAGAATTAGTAACAGAACTACAGAGCCAATCGAAACCTTCTATTTTATGCAATCTGGTGGTTTTCAAATTTGTATATGTATGGAATGCTCTGTTTGAGCAAAGCCTTTCTAGATGGTCAAAACTAAACTTATATTACCTAAGAAGTTCTGGTTAAAGTCAAGGTAGACAGTTGAGTCTCATTTATTTATCCCCTTTTCCATTACCTAACTAAGACCAATTACAGAAATATATTAGCTTCTAGGATTCTACAAATGCATTTTTAAATCTAATGAAAGGTGCTACCACCTCATTGATAGTAAAGCTCATTGATGAAAAGCTAAGTCAAAGCATATATAGTATACCTCTAAGATCATACTAGTCATTAATTTCAAAGTTTTGGCAAGAACCATGTTCTGATTTCTAATGTGATGTCTTCGTGAGTTCCAACATATTCAAACAATAACAGGGATAAAGCAATGCCAAATTTCATTGGCAATTTATTGCATATCAGATATTATGCCATATTTTCTTTTTTTTTTTTTTTTTTTTGGTTTTTGGGTCACACCCGGCAGTGCTCAGGGGTTACTCCTGGCTCCATGCTCAGAAATTGCTCCTGGCAGGCACGGGGGACCATATGGGGCACCGGGATTCGAACCGATGACCTTTTGCATGAAAGGCAAACACATTACCTCCATGCTATCTCCCGGGCCCCTATGCCATATTTTCAAGTCACTATATCATCTGACCTTTTCAGCGGCTCTGTAGTTTGAGTATTATTATTATTCCCATTTAAAAATGGAAAATTGAGTAATAGAGAAGCCTGATAATTTGCTTAATTATTCAGCAAGAAACTCCCAGGGTCTGTGCTATATTTAAATTTCAACACCCAAATGCATATTGAACTAACATTTTACATAGATACTAAGAGAATAGGCAAATAAATTAGAAATTTTTGAAAAATTTAAAGTCAACGATACCAACTCTATCCCAGACAAAACAGTCATGCACAATTAACAGACAAAAACTCTGTACATTTGAAAAGCACCTGTTATTTTTACATTTATAAGGTAATTTCTGAATTAGCAGTTAACAACCATTGCTTTATTTTAATTTAAAGCATTGTGATTTACAAAGTTATTCATAGTTGGGTTATATCTTTCAACACCAATACTATCACCAGTATCAACATCCTTCCACAAGTGTTATGGAGTCCATCTTATACCATCCCCACCCCCACCTTAGGCTTTCATTATAACAGACTCATTTTTAAGTTTGGTTATTAAAATTTGAGTCTCATGATTTCATTTGTTGACTCTGTCACTTAGATATCTAGTTATGTCCTTTTTAACCCATCAATGCACCTGAGTTCCCTTGGCTCATGTCCCCTGTTACTTCACACTTTTCTTTCTCCTCTTCCACTCAATTTATTTACTTCTCCTCACTATACTCTGGTGCCAAGATTCACAACCATTACTTTTTAAACTGTCTTTGCATTCTAATGCTGATTTGAATTTTATGTCTTTATTTTCCAAGAGGAGACCAACTGTAGTCAATAATATTGTAACAAAATAGTATTTGGCCTTTAGAAATAGGCTAATATTGGCTGAAATTAAGTCACAATGATTTAACTAGTGATAAATTAATAAACATTTACATTTTAAAATATTTTATTTGTTTGGGGGAATAACACTGGGAAATGCTCAAAGCTAATTCTAGATTGTGTGTTCAGAGATCACTCCTAGAAGTCATAGAGGTGCCAGGGATTTGAATCAGTCAGAAATCATCCCTGGCACTCACTGGGATGCCAGAGATTTGAACCAGAGTTAGCAACGAGCAAGGCAAGTCATACCAGGCAGTGCTCAGGGCTAATTTCTGACTCTGGTCAGAAACCAAACTTAATGGGCTCAGGGACTATATAAGATACTTAGATCAAACCTGGTTTGAACATGTGCAAGGCAAGTGCCCTACCTACTCTATTATTTCTCATCCCTGCCCCCTAAGTAATACATTTGAAAAGATATAACTATCATATATTATATTAATCACATCAATTACATCAATTTTATTCATGTAACTATAAATTATTATAAATTAAATATTTAATAAATAAATACTTTTGCAAATTATTTTACTGTCTTCATTATTTGTTATATTTAAGCTATTTTATTTTATTTTTAATTTTATTTTATTTTACTTTTTTTTGGTTTTTGGGTCACACCCGGCAGTGCTCAGGGTTTACTCCTGGCTCCATGCTCAGAAATTGCTCCTGGCAGGCACGGGGGACCATATGGGGCACTGGGATTCGAACCGATGACCTTTTGCATGAAAGGCAAACGCCTTACCTCCATGCTAATACCTAAAATGTCTTAGCATAAATGGTTCATTACTATGTTGTCTCTGTTCTGAGTCATTTCTTAACATCTTCCCATATTTGTCATTATCATTCAGGACCAATTAACTTCTTTTCATTTCCCAACTGATATGTGACCTTACAAATGCTTGGGTTTGTATACATTTCTTTGAAATTTAATGCATATGTTCTTTTCTCCACTAAACTGAATCCTTATATAAAACAATTTAAATATTTATCCATCCTCAAATTTTAAGTTTCCTTCTTATTTGTGCTTATATTGAGTTTTAAATTCATAGTAGGATCATGAAATCTTGACTCATAATTGACTATATTTTTCTAATTATTTATCTATATATTAAAAGAAGAAATATGTGCTTCCAAAGGAATAGGAGCATATCCTATTTATCTTTCAGATCCATTGCCTTCTATAGTAAGCACCTCACTATTGAAAAAGTTTTTAAATAATTTTACCTTTACTAAGTCCTTGCAGTTTAGTATAGACATTCTGGGGAAGGTGTTAAGATTATGTTTCAAATTTTAGAGCAAATTAAAGTAACAGGTAGCATCAGAGAATTGGCATCCTGACTACAGGTCTATGCCCTTTCCTTTATT
>PVKC010043708.1:0-11720 GCA_004027635.1 Crocidura indochinensis | reverse complement strand
AAATAAAATAAAATAAAATAAAATAAAATAAAATAAAATAGTCAGATTTTGTCAAAAGTCAAGTGGACAAAGCTACCAAAAAATATTGCTGTACATTATCAAAAACTGGCTACACATCCTCAAGAGCAATTGAATTTTGAGGAACTGGAGTGCATGGTTGCCCCTCTGAAATGGTGGTGGTATAGGCTGTGGTGTTGCAAAAGACGGGATTAGTCCGGGTCCCTAACAGTGGAAGCCCAACTTCCCATTTCAGGTGCCACTTAAGGTAGCCCCCCCGATAGCCTAAGACAGGTGCATCACCAGAATTTCTGTCACTTGATATTGCAATTCTTTTACTTATATAAGAAAGGGGGAATGTTGGGAGCCAGATCCTTTGAATTATACCTTAGCATAAGTACAGTCATTTTCACTCAGACAGAGATTTTGTCTCAGCATTGCTCTTAATTTGAACTTTAGATGTATAATTGCCAAATGGGCAGATGTTGACGCAGACTGCAATAACTTGACCATACAGGAAGGCTCGTTATAACATGTATGTTCTTGCAACAGGTATGCTGGTAGAACATTGTGACTTTTATGAAATCACCTGGAAACTGGTTCATGTAACCAACCATTATGTAACCGTTATGTAACCACTCACTATTGTTAATTTCTATATAAGTCCTGCTTGCTTTAAATAAAATTAACACTTTAATCAGAATGCATGACTTGGTGTCCCCTTTCCTCCCAACCTTCTTTCTTTCAGGTAATAGTCCTTTCCTTGACCACGAATAATTGAGAGCCACGGGCCAGCTCACAAGTGCACCAATGTTCCTCTAGAAATTGTAAAAGTCCTTGAGAATGAGCTTTTAAATCATCTATAATCCAGCTCTGTACTGGCCATACAGAAAGGATTTATATATTTTGATTTTTGTGTTCCTAGGATACATCCCTAGAAGTGGTATAATTGGATCATATGAAACCTCAATCACCAGTTTCTTGAAGTATCTCCATATTGTTTTCCATCAAAGAAAGACTAGACAGCATTCTAGCCATCAGGGAGATTGGCACAATATTCTCACTAATCTGTGGGATTCAAGAAAAGTAAAAGACATTATTGTAGTAAAGTCAGACACAATAGTGATATGGGCTGGAAGGAAAAGTCCATGATATGAAGGTTAGCATAAAGAGTGGTGAGTGCACTAGAAAAATATTTTTACAATCGATCATAAAATATATATGGGAGATTTCGAATACCTACTAGGTAAAGAGGCATGGTTGAGGGAAAAGGGAGAGGGGGCAATGGTGATGGGAAGGTTACACTGGTGAAGGGGGTATTCATTTAATAAGTGAAACCCAACTACAAACATGTTTGTAATCATGGTGCTTAAATAATGTTATTAGAGCAATTGGATTATCTATAAAAGTAAAAATAGACTGTAAAAATCAATTAAATGAGAGTATTAAGAATGCTGGATTTTTAATCGTTATTGGGGAAGTAGAGGGTTAAAAAGAGACCTGTCACACTCTAACTACACTTTATAAAATGATGGAAATATCTTCTTCCTCCTTTTCACACCAAGAGAATAAAGAAAATTTCATTCTGTTACCAAGTAAACTTAATTTTATAACATAGGTTCTGAACATCCTTCTGTGGTCGTTTAATTCAACTCCTTTAACATAATTCTCAAGAAAGAGGTTTGGAAAGTGGTTTCCCAGTCTAAATGTGAAGCCCCACACTCTGCATATAGTGCTCTCTCTGTGCACACTCTCCATGCACGTGCCGAAGAGTGAAGTCTCCACTTTCTTCCCTTCCAAATGTATGCTTAAACAGCAGCGCCTGGTGTAGTGTGCCCTGAATACTAAGCTCTTCCATATGTTAAGCTGAAATTCTGTTTCCTCTTTTCTCCCTCCTGATCACACCTGGTCTGGACTTATGGGGACATATTCAGGCATTCTTCAAACATTTCCATTTTAAAGCCAGGAAAATATCTGAGTAGGGATTATCAATTAAGATTTCATTTACACCTCTTATGTGCTCATTTCTTGGTAACTTCTATACCTTTAATGTATGCTCCATCCTGACAATTTCTGTTGTCTGCTTTTGCTGAGGTCCAACTGATCTCCAGTTGCAAGCATAATGCAATCTGATACAGTTGGTCTTTGTGCAGGGCAGACTAAAAACACGGCTGTTCTAATGACTTGCAATACAAATGTAGGGACCCTAAGCAACACCTTCCAAAATTGCCAAGTAAACAAAGCTCAAAAATACCCAAAGTCCATTATATAGGAAAAGGGAGTTGCTTAAAGAAAGCCACTTTCTTTGACAAGAGCAATTTTCTTGACTTCCTCACTTGATCTATATAGATAAAAACTGTGTCTTTATGAAACTAAAGATTCTGGGGGCCGGGTGGTGGCGCTGTAGCTAAGGTGCCTGCGCTAACCTAGGACAGACCACGGTTCGATCCCCGATTCCCCATATAGTCCCCTGTGCCTGCCAGGAGCGACTTCTGAGCAAATAGGCAGGAGTAACCCCTAAGCGACACCAGGTGCGGCCCAAAAACCAAAAAGAAAAAAAAAAAAGAAACTAAAGATTCTTACTAATATAGATATACAGACAGAGGTTTTGAGGTCTAAAGTCATGATCTACATTTGCATTTTTTGTATTAAGGAAAATTTCTAATCTCATTACCTCAATTTGGCCATCTGAATAAGGGATCAAATACTGTATTATTCACAGGAACACCCTATGCAGTACAGAATTTACATCTACAATATCTTATCACCAATAAGCACCTCTTACCCTTTCTCCAATTTCCCTATCTTTCATATATCGTAATATCTGGACTCCAGAGCAGACTCTGACTCAATCTCCTAACACCTCATTTTATTTCCCTGAAGACTACTAATCCCTAGAGACAGAGCCAGGTGTAAGCACTGAGAACTTACAGTTGTGGCCATTAACAACTTCCCAATTTTTTGCTTAACACAAAATGAAAATTGATGTTAAGCAAAGAGTTCATGGAGGCAATAGAGTTTACTGTCTCTGCTTTCCAGTTTTTTTGCTTCCTTAGTAGCCATCAAAAACAGTACATTCTTTTCTATTTCTATTTAATGCTTACCCTGAAAAAAGGTGAGTACTTACCTACCAAGTCTACTAATTAACTAAATAAAACATACAAAACGATTCCTTTTCTCAACTTCCCAGACACATTTATACTTTTATAACGTGACATTAATTATTTCATGAATCTCTCTTTTTGCCTCTGGAACACTGTTCATCTCATAAACTTATTGGGCATTTTAACATAAATTTTACACTAGAATATCGAAGTAAACAAAAACCGTACTTATCTTTGTCCCTGAAATCTGGTGGAAATTTGATATTCCTAATACTAATTCATAAAATCACTATCATCTCGTAACTCAAGAATAAAAGTCAATTATCTATCTCTACTTATTCCATTTTTCCACTTCAACTGCTGTCAAAGTAGGCACTGTAGGAATGTTTTATCATTCCTCTTCTCAAATATTTTTGTTGTCTTTGTTTTTTGGGCCACAGCTGGCAGTGCTCACGGTTTACACCTTACTCTGCACTCAATGATCTCTCTGCACAATGTTCAGGAGACAATAAGAAATCTAGAGAACTGATTCTGGGATGGTCATATGCCAGGTAAATGCCATACCCACTGTACTTTCACTCTGTTCCTTCTTCTAAAATGTTTTAATGCCATAGTATCTTCTTCTATAAAGAGACATATAGCATGTATTAGTAGTCAAGTAGTCTATAGAGCCTTTGTTGAAATGACTCAAAAATATTATAGCATGAAAGCAGCATAGACAATCTATAAATCAAGGAGTCCAATATTCTCATTGTGTTCTAATTCAATTTTATTTACAAAAAGCATTTGATCAAGAAGATTTATGAGTCAAGTTTCTCTCTCCTGAGAACTAGATATAATAAATTCACTTTCCTTAAGTTTGAAACCAAAAGTGAACCACAAATTTGATTTGAGGATGTCCCAACATGCAAATATCCTGTTTTCTAAGTAATTTGTGACTAAACTATAACACTTTAGATCATGGCTCTACAACCCAATCCCTCTTCAATGCTGTTCCCTCTACCTATGATATTCTATCCTGTAGTCACTTTGTCTCAAAAAGTTTTAGAATGTAGCACATTTAGCATATAGGATATCAAAGGAAATAACGTAGAATACATAATACAACACATAATTGTTAAGTTTACACATCAGAAATAGTGGAATCACACTGTGAAAGAGACCATAGCATTTCCATTAGGCAAGAAAATGATGTTAAGGGAATCCAGGTAGAAAAAGAAAGATGTTAAGCTGTCACTAATCGCTAAAGAAATTATATTATATGTATAAAATCCTACAGACTTTTTAAAAATGCCTTGAAAAATATAATGGAAGTGAGAGAAGTAGAATTCTGGTCTTGAATACAGACAGGGGTTGGGGAGGAGAGATATGGGGACAATGGTGATGGGATTGGTGCACTAGTGCAGGGAGGTTTCCTTTTTAAGACTGAAGTTCTATTACAGACATGTTTTTAATCATGGTGCTTAAATAAATATATTATTAAAAATAAACTAACCTGACTACAAAATTTACACTCAAAGTAATTGGCATCCCAAAATGCAAACAATGAAGAAGTACATAAAAACAACCAATTCACAACTTGTCCTCAAAAATAAAGCAAATCAGAATCAAAGTGACTTAAGAGGTGAAAATGCAGTGCAAAGTAAAAACTAATTATTTATAAAATAAAAGAAAACATGAACATGAGCAAATGTAGATGTATTCTCTGCTCATGGATTAGAAGAGTTAATATCATGGAAATGGTAATCCCTCCAAAGAAGTTTATTGTTTTAATGCAGTCCCTGTAAGAACACCTGTAACATTTTTTCAAATAAATGAAAAACTTGTACATTTTATGGAATATTTTATCCCCTATTAATGCAATTTTTAGGGAAAAAGAATATGGGAAGGATCAGTGTTCCCAACGTCAAATTGTCTATAGAGCCGTAGTAATTAAAAATAAGACACGTAATAAAGTAGAAATGAAAACAAAATGGTACTAAAATAAAGATATAAGCATCTGATCAGTGAAATTGAATTAAAAATCCAAAGACAGTCCGCAGTTTATGATCAGTTAATCTTTGATAAAATAACAAAGATATGAAATTGAAGAAGAAAAAGCTCTTCAACAAATGGTCTAAGAAAAACATGGTCAAAAATTACAAAAAAGTAAACGAACAGAACTATTCCTGAGATTATGCATAAATTTCAAATAAAAATGAGAAAATACATGATTTATGACCAATACCCATGAGTTACAGAGAGGAAAACATAGGTAAATCTCTCTATCACACTGAAACTAGGGACATCTTTAAAGACAAAATACCACAAAATAAGGAGGAGAAAGAAAACCTAAACAAACAAGACTATAATAAATTTAGAAGCTCCTACACCTCAAGGCTCAGAAGGAAATAAAGAACCGAAATGAGACAGAGGTTTACGTACAGATTTAAGTGCATAACACTTATCTGGTAATGAATTAATATCTACAGTACATAATGCATTTGTAAGACTTTACAAGAAAATAAAAATCTCACCGCACCAAAAATGGAAAAAACACATGAGCAGAAACTTCCTCAAAGAAGAAATTCAAATAGTTAAAAAGCACATGAAAAGATGATCAATGTCACTATTCATCAGGAAATGCATTTCAAATAAAAAATTAGATACCACCTCACATTAGAGTCTTGCATCCATCGCAAACAGCAGTCAATGTTGGCATGGATATGGGAGAAATAGGACTGTCATTCACTGCTGTTCAACTTTTTCGTTTTTGAAAAAAAAATGAACATTATTCAAAAAAACCAAGAACTGAATTTCCAAATGAGCAGCTAATTTCAATCCTGGGAATATATTCAAGGAACTCCAAGCACCATGCAGAAAAGGCATCTGCATTCTATATTCATCACAGCACTATTTATAATAGTTTGATTTTTTTTTTTTTGGTTTTTGGGTCACATCCGGCAGTGCTCAGGGGTTACTCCTGGCTCTATGCTCAGAAATTGCTCCTGGTAGGCACGAGGGACCATATGAGGCACCGGGAATCTAACCGATGACCTTTTGCATGAAAGGAAAGCGCCTTACCTCCATGCTATCTCCCGGGCCCCAATAGTTTGAATTTCTAAAATATGAAAACAACCCAAGTGCCCAAGAACAGACAAATGGATAAAGAAGGTATGGTATATCTACACAACCTATGGCTATACAGCCATTGTTGAGGGGGGATGAAATAATGAAATTTGATGGTAAATGGATAGAAATAGAGAGTAGCATGCTGAGTGAAATGAGTTCGAGAAAGTAGGACAGACATAGAATTATCATACTCACTTGTAGGATATAGAAAACATTGTAGGGAAATAAAAACCAAATACAATAGAGAAGAAGTTCAGGAGGACTAAAGTACTTAATGTGAGAAGACAGGAAGGAACTACTATGATGAGGATAGTGGGAAGTGATCACTGAACCAAAACATGGTAGTATGTACTTTATTATTTTAGGAAAAGCATTGCAACTCACAATTTTAAAAGAAAAGAAAAAGAAACACTTCTACCATAGAGGCTGGCTAGGGAGTGACCAGTAAACTGAGGACATTGTATAGAAGTGAACACAGATAAAGGAATAGATGCTGGAACACTGTATAACAGAAAATCGGTGAGGAACTTTGTAATTTTGTATCTGATAGTGATCTGTAAGTAGAAGATACAATACAGAAATAACAGCATTTTGGTGAATCTAAAACATTTTGCAGATGATTGGCTGACACATAGTGAAAAAGAGTAATAACATACCTGGGATGCATATCTTTAATGATAATCTTGAATATGTGAAAGATGTTTCTTTTCAAGTTAAATAGAATGCTTGCTCAAATTAGTCTGGCTCATAATTCCTTATTTTCTACAAATTTGGTGTTGCTAATATGTTTTATTTCTTATTTTAACACATCATTACTATGCCAAAGAAAGTACAAAGTTAACGGAAATATTACAAGGTAATTGTAAAGTACAAAATAGAAGTCAATGACTTCATCTTGGTATACTTTCTTGTTTGTCATGTAATGGATTTATCTACTATCTATGAATAACTGCAAACAGAATTTTCAATAAACAAATGCATTGAGAAACCTGCATAACTACTATCAAATTTAAATGCTGCTAATACATAAAATTCCATGACAAAGGAGATAGTGTAGAGTCTAAGCATTTACTTTCCAAGTAGCCACCTCAGTTTGGTCTCCACCATAGGCCAGCCATTAAACCAAGAACCCAATTTGCATAAAAGTGTCAAGAGGTGCCCTCTGCCTCCTAAGCACAGCTTGGAGACCCTTTTCTCCTTTATGAAAAACTAATCCAAAAATACTTTCAGTTCAGTTTATTATATTTGGACAACAGATTAGCATTGTGTTCATATTTGATACAGTCAAATCTGCAAGTGATTAAAAAATAAATTCAAATAACTGGGTTCAAAGAAGATGAACTTTCAGAGCTTTATATCATTAATATCTAACTCTTAATGGAATGCTATATATCTATATCAAATAAGTTTTATTCCAACAATTGTCTATACCTTCAAAGAAAAATGTGTTTCTCTTTTTCTTTTGTCTTTTGGGTCACACAAAGTAGTGTTCAGGGGTTACTTCCTGGCTAGTGCTCATAACTTACTTCTGGCAAGTTTGGGGAATACCACAGGGGATGCCAGGATTTGAACCTTATTGGACACTAGCCCATGTGCTATCATTTCAACCCCCAAAATACCTATTGAATTAATCGTTAAATATACAAAAGAAATCTTGTAATATTTCAGGGTTTATCTTTGGTCATACATTTAGAACACCATCATAGACTCAATTCTATGAATTTGAACTAATCTAAATGGTACAATCTGGGGAAGGGAACAAGGATAATATCTCTTTAATTGATTCAAATTTGTTTAAACCAAGAAAATTAGCAGCAAGACTCACTATCTCAAGGTAAAAAATTGGAAGAACTTGTAGATGGATCCAGAACCACAGCATTATGAACAAACTATGGAAGAGAACACAAAATACCTGGGAGCAAACACCACTGCTACCTGCAGCTACCTCCGATCCAATTTTCAAATTAATACTCTAAGAATAACCTTTAGGGAAGCATAAAAGTATGGTCTGGCTTAGAGCTTTGGTTAAGATTCGTGAGGATTTTATTAAAAATCTGCTGCAAAATAAGTTGATTTTCATAATTTAATTGGACAAATCCTCCACATGGGCTTAAACATTTGAAAACTTATTTTCCCCACACCACCAATATTCCTGGCATCAAGAACCTCCTCGTTTTGACCTGGCCTCCACTTCACGTCCCTTTCAAGTATCATCTTTACATTGTGCTACAGTGAGTTGGAACTTTTGCCTATACTGATATGCTGTCACATAGTGCTCTATATCTCTGGCAGTCCTTGGACTTCACTATGTATTACTAATTTATCTCTGAGCTCACAGTATTAAGTTTGTTTCAATTCTTCAGGATCATAAATTGCTCTAAAATAGATCCTTTATTTTCTTTGAGTATGGCAGCTTCTCAATTGGACTCTTCCATATTTATATCTAGAGTATTCCTCCTAATTAAATGTTGTAATTAGTAGTCCTAAAATAGTAAAGACTTCACAAAACTTCGTTATTCCCTAGCCTTTTCCTCTGATATATAAAAGACCACCTGTATTACTGAACCCTCCCCCCCTTGACCTTAGTGTGTGAGTTTCTGAATAATAGAGAAAGGAATCTGACTGAAAGAAAACTCTGCAGAGTATGAGCATATGGTAAGCAACACAGTGCAGATGGAATAAACACATTAGATAAAGGTCATAAGGAATAAAACAAGAATACCTTTTCTAACTGCTTGTTGTATTATTTCTCTGCCACTACCCTCATCCCTTCATCTGAGGGTTTAGAGACACGGTGCCTGGGTAGACACACCCAACTGATGGATAGTATTTATTTTTAGTTTTGTTCTACAATTACTGTCTAGATATGATCTGTGTTATGGGGAAACTCTCTGAAAGATGAGACTTTTAAAATTACATATTTAACTCCTTCAGCAAATTTATTTTAAGAAATAATTACAATACTAAGACTTGAATCAGAGTGATTGTTCCATTGGTGGAGCACACGTTTTGGAATAGTGGATACCCAGGTTTAATGTCCTGAACTTCATAGTCCCTTAAGCATCACCAGGAGCAACAACTGAACACTGTTTGCATAAGCCCATGAGCACTATGTAGCATGTCCCAAATCTCCACCCCCGCAAAAAATTCCCACAATATCATTCCTTTTTAATCTTCTCGCTATTTGTAAATTTAGAAACTTTACAAAGAAATGTAAAGCAAGTATTACTAAAAAACAGTTGAAGAGAATCTGCAAAGCCCATAAAAGGAAAGAACATTGAAAATTTCATCCATTCTCATCTTATATTTTTCATTTACAATTTACCTATTAAGTAGACTCCAAGGACTCCAATGATATATTATACATCTATCACTTCTTCAGAGAGAAAATGTCTTTGTCAAAGTGAACAATTAACCCTTTAGAATAGAAAAGCACTATGGCAACTGAAAAATGCACTTGCGACAATATTTTAGCACATACAAGCAACAAGCAATAGAAATATATTTTAAAATGGGGAGTTCCATATCTTGTTTGAATCCCAAAAATATCTCCATTAATATTTTCTTTTATATTTCTTAAATGTTGTGAGTTTGAGGGTCCCGGGAGATAGCATGAAAGTTAGGCATTGCCTTTCATGCAAAAGGTCATCGGTTTGAATCACGGTGCCCCATATGGTCCCCCATGCCTGCCAGGAGCAATTTCTGATTATGGAGCCAGGAGTAACCCCTGAGCACTGCTGGGTGTGACCAAAAAACCAAAGCAAAAAATTTGTGAGTTTGAAGGATAAATTCAGCTATGTGGTCAAATTTCAGAATGCATAGGTTATAGACATTATTTCCTTTCTAATTTCACAATATCCCTTTGCCCTTTGACTTCCCCATCACAATGCAAACTTTCTACAAAATAGCTGTGTGCAAATTCAAAGGATTATTGATAATAACAATAGTAATACAATAAGCTATTTTGGAATTCAATATAATGAATTTTATTCTCAGTTGTGTCACTTTTTTAACTGTTAATTGATATGTATAGAGATTACAGATTTAGTGTCATTATGATATTGTTCCTGCAGAGTCAAGCTACTTTGTATTTGTACTTTAAAACTCTAACTGGACAACAATGTTTTTTTTCTGGGTAGGGCAAACGTTGATGAAATGAATCTTTAGTATAAAAGGGTAAAAATTGTTGGTAAAATTTCTCTTGCTTTCCATATGATCTCAGATTTAAGGCATGTAAGAGTCTGAATATGAGAAGAAGACATTATAGATAGTAAAATTACCCCTCTTACACTATGTGATAACCTGAGACCACAATTGCAATTCTTTGTTTTGGAGATGATGGGAGAGGCATTTGATCATCTCAATGGTGCTCAGAAATACTACTAATAAATACTTGAAACTATATGGGTCTCTGAGGATTGAATCTGGGTCAGATGTGTGCAAGACAAATTTTCTACCTTCTAACCTTGAGAGTGGGGCTTTTGTGGCTCTTCTGCTCTACACATACCATGAGTTAACAAGGAAGAGAGCTCCAAGAGGTCTCATCCCCTAAGAGGACGCATTCTGTTTACTTTCTGAATTCCATACTTCCTTGATCGATAATCCAGTCCCATGCTCACATTAGAGTAAATTTGTGAGTTCTGATCTCCTGGTTACACATGAATTTGTAAGTATTGTCACTAGCTCCATGTATTTCTTTCCATTCTGACATCAGAGGTTTATTTCCCACACTCAAGCTCTAAGGCAGGGAGGAAGGTTTCAATTAACTTGTGGTCTGGTTATTATTTATTAATGGTTAGTCCGGAATTTTCTCCAGGAAGTTCCTTGATCCACAAAGTCTGTTAATAATGTCCAGGAACTCTCCAACCCTTCAGCTTCCTTGATTTCTTGATCATGCTCTCTTGTTTGCAAGCAAATTATTCAGTACCAACAGGAATAAAAGAGGATTTGAGAAGGAATTAAAGTTTTGAAGCCTCAGTTCACCAGTGAAAATTCAAAGAATGAAAGATTAATTATGCAATTGGAGAAAATTAGTCAGTGCTGGAGATAAGCTACAAGTGCGAAGGACCCACTACTCTAGTCTTGTTTCCTCCAGTGTTAGAGAAACTACTGAAATTATGTAAGATAAAATAGCTAAAGTTAGTTTCCCCCAAAACCGTAATGATTGGGGAATGGGAGTGTTGAAGGAAACACAATAGTTAATGTGAATTTTTCCATCTCCAACAAGAGTTTGGTGTTTTGAATCATTCTTCTTATGCCTGCTATGAAATCTTCAGTCAAATCATTGTGGAATATCACTATGTGAGAATAGAATGAGAAATTTAGTCCTGCATTGTTGTATTTAGGGTAAATCAAAGGATGCAAAAACCAGGAACAAAATCCAAGTTCACATTCTTCATGTACAAAGACAAAGTCAATGGAAAGAACATAGATGGAGAAAAATGCCATCACAGACTAGTAATGTTGGCAAAAGTTATTTGCATATGCAAAGGAATTTCTGGGCATGTT
>PVKC010043707.1:0-11720 GCA_004027635.1 Crocidura indochinensis | reverse complement strand
CTCTTTTTTCCTCTCACTCTCTTCCTCTCCTTCCTCCCTCCTCCCCCCACTCCTTGCTTTCTCTTTCTTTAATGTTAGCTAGGGTGGACAGGAGGGAAAATGGAGACAATGGTGTCTTTCATACTTGGTGTATTGATGGGTTTTGGAATATTGATATTGTATCAATGAAACCTAATCAAGAATTTGTAAAATATTATTATATAAATAATAATAAAGTAGAAGAACAGAAAATACATGTCTATAGAATAGGCATGTCATGGATTAACAAATATATGCAATAAATATTTTTTGTGAAAAAAATACCTTTTTATGTCTTTAGGAGCACAGAGCTTTTTAACAAACTAATGGCTACAGCAGAAGCCTTGGTATTCTTTTGCATATAATTAACTCTGTTTCCAAAAATTATTATATTCTTAGTGTCCATGAGTCACAGTCCCTGGAATTTTACCTGGGTAGGCTTTTGACCAGGAGGTAACTCTACCAGTGCTCTTCCTGGGCAATTGATTTTCTTACAGGATAGGATTTACTGCTACCAAAACTCCCAGTCTGGAAATGCAACATGCAAATGGACCCAACCACAGTGATTTTTTTCAAAAATAGCGTACATTGATTCTATGTGGCCTCTAGACCTACAAGAAAAACTGAACTTCTGTCCTCCTTCACAAGTACAAGCTACTCCCAGGGAGTATGATACACCAAAATTTAATTAAGAGGCTTGTGGCCATTGTGTATGGTGCATAGATCTACTGAAAAGAAATTTTTCTGACTGCCTAAAGCAGGTAGAAGACACACTCTGGGGAGTGGTTTCTCAAGCAAGTCTCAAGAAAATCTCTCACTAACATAAATTCTCCTGAGACCTCACTGGTTTTAGATAAGGCTGACAGCGACAAGAAAAAAAGCATATTAAGATGACAACCGGAACCATAAAAGAGTAACACAAAACCCCACTATATCTGGTGGGTGCAGATTCAATCAGTACTGGGTCCTTACATAAAACTAAACTATAGCATTTAGACGGAAAATACTTAGGTTGTACAAAATGTTCAAAGATAATGGACCATAATACCAATAAAATACAAGAGTACATAAGAGTAGAAATAAATATTTAAACAAAAATGTCACAACTGAAAATCTTGGTAACCATAATAAGAATTCATTGGAAGGCCTTTCCAGAAGAGTAAAACTGCTGAGGACAGAATCAGTGAGCTTGAGATGGAATACAGAATACCTCAAGAAAAGATGATGGAAACAATCCTCAAGATAAGTGAACAGATTAAAATAGAACTTTGGAATATATTCTAAAGAAACTACATAGGAATTATTGCCATAGCATAGATCCAGATATGAGGAATTAACAGTCAAACATATTATTGCTGAAAAAATCCCAGGGCTAAAGAGAGCATATACACACATTTTAGATGCTGAAGAAACTAGCTGAAAGAGACCCAAATAACTCATTAGGCACATTGTAGGCACAATGATGCAAATGATAGAAAGAGATAAATTACTGAATAAAGCAAGACCACAAAAGGACATCACCTACAAAGGAGCATTCAAAAGAGTTGCAGCATATTTATCATAGGTAATACTCCAGACCCAAAGGCAGAGCTAGAGTATAGTGAAAAAATTAAATGAACATCTCACAAAGAATACTTCACACAGCCAATATTTCCTTTAGGTTTGGAGGAAAGTTAGACACTTTCATAGATTAACAAAATCTTAGTAACTATATAAAAATCAACTTTAAAAGAAGAACTGAGGGGGTACTTTAGTGCAAGATAAACCCTACAAACACAACAAACTTCTGCAAAAATATGGCAAAAAAAATTCTATGGCAATTATCTCTCTTGATGTCAATGAATTAATTTAGAGGCAGAGTGGCAAAATGGATTTGAAAAGTAATTCAAACATTCTTATGCCTTCATTAAAACATTTGAATACTCAAAGGAAGAAAAATAATTCTTCAAGAAAACAACTCCCAGATAAAGGCTGGGAGGGCCATACTCATATCAGACAACATGGACTTCAGGTTACATTAAGAAGAAATCACACTTCTAAACATTATATATATACATGCATATATATATGGCTTTTAATCCCAAAAAGACATATACATATTCTTCTCCAGTGCAAATGGGACATTTCCAAGATGAACCACATTCACATGCTGGGCCATAAAATATACCTCCATAAAATTAAAAAGATGTACATTGTATCAACTATCTTATTAGAGCATCATTCATTATAAATAGATGAGAAATATAGAAATAAATTCAACACCTGAAATTAAATAACAAACTGTAAACAACCAGTGAGAAAGTCAAAGAAAAATGTCAAGAGGAATTCAAAACATTCCTGAAATAAGAATGAGGATACTATCAGTAATTGTGAGACAAAGCAAAAACAGTATTGAGGGGAAATTTTTTAGCTTTGAAAGTATTTATCAGGAAGGCAGCAAGGCCAAATATACACAGTATAGTACTGGATGTGTTTCTATAATAATTAAGAAGAAAAAGTTATCAAAGTTATCACGATAGTGTAGCAAATAGTCAAACTCACAATATTTGTGGATGACATGATATTATATTTATTAATCCTAAAGACTACCAACATTTTTCAACAACAGATATGTTTATTAAAGTGACTGGCTACTAGAATAATAGGCAAATCTATAGATTTTTCTATATACTAATAATTAAAGCTAAGATAACTATATTAAAAAATTCATTCAGAACTTTTCCTCAGAAAATCAAGTATCTTGGCATTAAATAAAGGGGTGAAATACCTGTACAAAGAACACTACAAAAACACTACTTTCTGAAATAAAAGCAGACACCAGAAAATCCCTATTCATTTATTGGGAGTATTAACATAATTAGAATGTCAATATTCCTCAAAGTATTGTAGAGGTTTAAAGGAAGCATCAATTTACTTAACATCAAACAATATTATAAAGTGGTATAGTTAAAAGCAAAATTATACTTGAATAAAAACAGAGCCTCAGATAAATGGAGTATACTAGAATATCTTAAGAGAAATCTACAGGTATATGATCAATAAGTTATTGAAAAAGAGTAAAATATATGAAGTTGACAAACACAGTCACCATGTCACTCTGTTTTCTAAAGAAATGTAATCCAAACCATGAAAAATTATAGTTTCACTGGCCATGTTTGTCAAAGCTTGAAATCTTGAGAGGACAAGTTGGGTCAAATCTCTGTCTTTTTATTAAACTTGAAAACATAAATTGCATTGAAGAAACATCATCAGAAATCTTCATAAGATTTTAGCTAAAGTCATCTTCAAGTATGTACTGCCCAAGCACAAGGAAGCAAAGATAAACAAATGGTACTAAATTAAATTAAGAATCTCCCGCACTTCATAGTAAATAATGACCAGGATACAAATCTGCACACATATTGGCAGAGATTATTCACCTAATACTTATGTGATAAGGGGTTAAAATATAATATATATGTATATGTATATATATTACTTATACTGCTTAACAAGAAAAAAATCTAACCCCATCAAATATGAGAAGTGAACAGAAACTTCTTGAAACAATAAATATGGCCAAAGGCCGGAGCAGTGGTACTAGAGGTAAGGCATCTGTCTTACTAGCCTAGGACTGACCGTGGTTAGATCCCCCGTCAAGCCAGGAGCGATTTCTGAGCTCATAGCGAGGAGTAACCCCCGAGTGTCAATGGGTGTGGCCCCCCAAAAAACAAAAAATAAAAATAAAAAAATAAATATGGCCAAAAGGCATATGAAAAAAGCTCCACATCATTTATCTTCAGGAATCTGTAAGTAAAAGCAACAATGAGATATCATCTCACCTCCAAGACAAAAAAAAAAAAGTGTTGGTGCAGATGCTGAAAGAAAGGGTACCTATTTTTGAGTTGGTTGAAATGTAGACTTGTCTACTTCTTCAGGAAGACTGTTTGGACATTTGTCAAAATTCTAGAATATGAACTCTCATCTGACTCAGCAATACCACTTTTGGGAATGTAACCTGGGACCCAAAAACAGAAAGCAGAAAAAGCAGCACTATTACCAGAATCTGGGAACAATCCAATTGTCCAAGAACATATGAGTGGCTAAAGAAACTGTGGCAAATCTACACAATGGAATACTATGAAGCTGTTAGGAAAAATAAAGTCATAAAATTTGCATACTCATGGATGGATTTGGAGAGTATTATACTGAGCAAAATGAGTAAGAGAGGGAAGAATAGACACAAAATGATCATATTCATTTTTCGAATATAATAAAAGAGATAATATGATAATAATACCCAAGGACAATAGAGACAAGGATGGGAAGATTGGTTCATGGTAATCAGCTTTCTTCAAAGAGTTGGAAAATGCATTTGGAACAGAGAAAAGATCACTAGGATAATGATAGCTATAAATAATCACTCTGTATACGAACTGTGTTTAAAAAGGCACTAAAGAGTTGCATACTAAACTCGTTCATTAATAATATTGCAAAACATCACAGTGTCTAAAAGAAAAAAATGGATGACTGTGGGAGACAAAGAGATAGTGAAAGAGAGAAGTATTGTGTCTGCTAGAGAGGCAGGCAGATGGTAGCACAAGGCAGAGGGCAAGAGAAAAACGGTGTGTTTGTTGCAAGTAATGTGTATTGTTGAAAGGATAGGTGTTGAATATTTTATGTCTGAACCTCTACCATTAACAACTTTGTAAATGTAACTCATGGTGATTCAATTAAAATATATCATAAAAATAATAAATATATTCTGCTTGTTGTTATATATCCCCTTTCCTTCCATATTACAGGATTAACAAGCACATTGAACTAAGAAAGCTCTTCTAGAATCAATATAGATATTTAATCTAAATACATCAGCCAATTGGCAGGCCCCAGTAAGAACAATTGATTTTGCTTTTTGAGCTGAGATCCCCCCTGGCAAGGTTTTCCCTGTCAGTATCCCGGCCACTAGAATCTAGCCCAGTAGTTACAGTTTTAATGTTCAATAAATGATCACTAACAGCATCCTTTTTATAATCTCATTTTAGCATTATGAAAAAAAATCTAAATGCATAGAAAAACATTCTCAAATACAAGGCAAGACAATGAAATATGTCAAAATTAGATCATTGAAGACCTAAATTTTTATGTAGAAGGATAGTAATAATTTTCTCATGTAAGGAATTTCTAGCTTGAAATGAAATATTGTTCTTTCCCTGCCCAAAAGGAAAATGAAGAGAAAATGCAAACATTCATAAGCAATATATAAAATAACTTTAATCATTTAAAAATAAGTAAAGTAATACCTTCTAAAGGAAAAAAATCATGTTGAGGAAAAAAGGTCAGACTAGACTAAGAAATATTTGGACTATAAAATTATCTCTTCTGGAAAAATATGATGGAAATTTGACTGATAACATGTAGAATAAAAATTATTAACTTACAAGCTAGACACAGAGGGGACCACTTATAATAACAGCCCGAGAGGTAAGCGAGGGGGATATGGGATGCATGCTGGAAATGGGGGTGAAGGGGTGGAGGGAGCACAACTTTCGTGGTGGGAATTCCCCTGATTCAATGTCAATATGTACCTAAAATATTACTGTGAAAGATATGTAATCCACTTTCATCAAAATAAAACTTATTATTATAAAAATTATTAACTTAATACATTTCTTAATAAATTGACTTTATATAGCAATATTAGAGTTACATAAAACATTCTGCTATTTATTGGTTCATTTAAAAAAAATTGGGCCACACAATTTGGTTTCCAGAATTACTCCTGGCTCTGTATTCAGTTAAACTGGTGCAAACTTGTGTTAGTTGCCTATAAAGCAAGCCCCATTCCTGCTATATATCTCTATATTCCCTCAACATCTTTTGTTATGCATTAACATTTCCTCTCCAATTATAACTTTATTAAAAATCAATTATACCTTACCAACTATATTTATTTTTATCATATCAATATAATACAGTGCTGAAGAAACAGCATATCCCAAGAGGAAGTAGAATATTTCAACACTAACACATACATATATATACATATATTTAACTTTTAATCCTTCAAAAACTGTATATACATTCTTCTCCATTGCACAATAGGCATTTACTAACACAGACCACATGCTATGCCATATAACATACCACCATAAAATCAAGAGGATAGAAAATGTATCAGCTATCTTCTTCCACTATGATGTACACAAAATGGAAATGAATTAGAAACAGAAACAGAGAAATAATTTTATCACATGGAAATTAAATAGCTCACTGCTGAACAACCAGTGAGTCAAAGAGGAAATCAAAAGATTTCTGGAAACAAATGAGAATGAAGACACAAATTATCAAAATGTGTGAGACGTAACAAAAGCAGTAGTAAGCGGAAAATTTGGAGCTTGTAAAGCATTCTTTAGGAAGGAAGAAAATACCTGCATAAATAACTTAATATCACAGCTTAGGAAATTGAAAGAGGGGCAAAATATCCTAAAGTAGGCAGGCAGAAGGAAATAATAAAAGTTAAAGCAAAAATTAATGAAATAGAAATCCAATAACAACCCAAAATACCAGTGAAAACAAGTTTGTTCTTTGAAAAACTAAACAAGATTGATAAACCATTAGCAAAATTCACAAAAGATGGAAGAGGGAGAAACTTAATAACCAAGATCAGATATGGAAAAAGGATGTCGCTACAGATACTACAGAAATTCAGAGTAATCATAGATTACTTTCAGAATATTTATTCCACAAAACAAGAGAACCTTGAAGAAAGGGATAAATTTTTGTACTCATATACCCTCCAATTTTTGAACCAAGTTGATCTGGAATACATGAACAGTCACACCATGGTTGATAAAACTGAAATTGTAATCAAAAGGCTGTCCCAAAACAAAAGCCTAGGCACAGCTGGATTCACTAGTAAATTATTTTTGTTTTTGTTTTTGGATCACACCTGGTGGTGCCCAGGGGTTACTTTTTTTTTTTTTTTTTTTTGCTCAGAAATTGCTCCTGGCAAGCTCAGGGTACCATATGTGATGCTGGGGATCGAACCCGGGTCCATCCTGGGCTGGCCACGTGCAAAGCAAATCATTTTTTGGGGCGTGGGGCACACCTGGTGATGCTCAGGGGTTACCCCTGGCTATGCGCTGAGAAATTGCTCCTAGTTTGGGGACCATATAGGACACTTGGGGACCGAACCATGGTCTGTCCTACATTAGTGCAGACTCCTTACTGTTGTGCCACCAATCTGGCCCCAAGTAAATTCTTTGAAATCTTTAAAGAGAACATCCTGCCAATACTTCTCAGGCTCTTCCAAGTAACTGAAGAAACAAAAAATACATCTAGTTTCTGTAAAACTAACACCACCCTCATACCAAAAGCAGAAGAGAACATCAAAAAGAAGAGAGAGAAAATTATAAGTCAATGTTTTTTTATGAAAACATGCAAAGATCCACAACAAAATGCTAACAAACAGAATCCAACAACTCATTAAGAAAATTATATACCACAACCAAGTAAGATTCATTCCAGAGATGCAAGAATGGTTTAACATATGCAAGTCAATCAGTATAATATACCATATCAATAAAAGAAAAAAACAAAATCATATAATCATATCAGTAAATGCTGAGAAGCATTTGAAAAGCTCCAGCATCCATTCATAATTAAAAACTCACTAAAAGATGGGAATTGGGGTGTGTTGATGGTGGGAATATTGCACTGTTGAAGGGGACGTTCTTTTATGACTGAAATTCAACTACAAGCATGTTTGTAATTATGGTGCTTAAATATATTATTCAAAAAAAGATGAGAATTAAAGGAACTTCCCTCGATATTTTCAAAGCCATTTACCAATAGCACATGACAATCATTATACTAAATGGAGAATAACAAAAAGACTTTCCTATAAGACTTAATACAAGATAAGTTTTCCCCTTCTCACAACTTCTATTAAATATATTAATCTATATATTAAAATGTATAAAATCACTTGCTATGGAAATTAAGCATGAAAAAAATATCAAGGGCATCAACATAGAAAAAGAAGTGAAATGCTCTCTGTCTGCAGATGATATGTTACTATATATAGAAAATCTTAAAGACTACCAAAAGTCTGGTTTAAAAAGATTTGTTTAGTAAAGTGAAGTCTACAAAATTTACATGCAAAAGACCTTTGGCTTTTTTATACCCAAATATTGAAAGAGAATAAAAATATATTTTAAAATATTCATTTCACAATTCTGTCAGAAAATCAAGGATCAAGACAAAGAGGTGAAAAAAACCTATACAAAGAAAATAACAAAACTGCTTTAAGAAATAAAGAGGACAGAAGTAAATGGAAACAACCTGCTCACAGATGGAGAAGATTAACACAAATCAAGTGTGAATACTTACCAAACCATTATACATATTTAGTGAGAATACCCATGATAGTTTCAAAGATGTGAATCATATGTTACGTAAACTCATATGGAGCAATAAATGTCCTTGAATAGCCAAAGCAACCCTTGGGTAAAATAATATGGGAGATATCACTATCCCCAACTTAAATTGCACTATAAAGCAGTAGGCATAAAATCAGCATGGCATTGGAATAAAGATGGGATCTTAGATCAATAGAATAGTCTTGAATATTCTGAAATGGGTCCAAAGATTTAAGATAAAATAAACTTTGTTTTTTAGATTGATTGATTGATTGATTGTTGGGCCACAACCAGTGGTGCGTAGGGGTTACTCTTGGATCTACACTCAGAAATCGCCCCTGGCAGGCTTTGTTGGGAATGGAATCAGATCACTCCTGTATTGGCCACATGCAAGGCAAATGCCTTACCTCTGTGCAATCTCTCTGGTCCAAGATTATTTAAACTTTGATGAAGGAGCATGGAATACAAAGTGGATCAAGGAAAGACTTCAGCAAGTATTGTTGGAGAAATTAGTCACCTACATGAACAAAAATGAACTCAGACCTCTCAACATCATACACAAAAACAAGTAAAAATGGACAAAAATCCCTGATATCAGATATGAAAACATAAGGTACAAATAATAAAATGTAGATATATTGTTCTATGGAATTGAATCTAAACACATCGTCAAGGAAAAACACCAGCAGCCAAACAAGTGGAAGAAAAGATAAAGAAATGTGTCTACATTAAACAAGCTTCTGTACCTAAAGATAAAGAGTAATGAGGATACAAATACTAGTCACAGAATGGGAGAAACTAAGCATCAGATAAAGGGTTAATATCTAAAGTATACAAGGCACTGATAGATCTTACCCCCCAAAATAATCAGATTCAAAAATGGGGAGAAAAAAATAAGCAGTCATATTCTCAATTAATACAGATGGCCAAAAATGCACATGAAATAATGCTCCACATCATTAATGATCAGGGAGATACTAATCAAAACAACAACGAGAAACCAACTCTCTCCACAAATTTTGGCATACAACACTATGAACAAGAACAATCAGTACTGGCACAGATGCAGGGATAAAGGGACTTTCAATTACTGCTGGTGGGAATGTAGACTGGACCAGCCTTTTGGAAAACAATACGGATATTCCTCAAAAACTATAAATTGAGCTTTCATATTACCCAGCAATATCATTCCTAGATATAAAACTTAGGAACACAAAAACACAATGAAAATGCCCCATGCACTCCCATGTTCATCATAGCACTATTTACAATAGCCAGAATCTAAAAACAACCTTGCACATGAGCAACCTTGGACCCATGGACCCATATATGGTTCCCTGAGTCGGCCAGGAGTGGTTTCTGAATGCAGTACCAGATATAATTAACCCTTGAGTGCCTCTGGGTGTTCCCCAACAACCCCCAAAGAGACTATGGTACAGCTGAAAAATGGAATACTATGCAACTGCTATTATAATGAAGTCATGAAATTTGCTTATATATTGATATATATGAAGATTATTGTGTTGAGTTAAATGAGTCAGAGGGATAGTTACAGAATAACATCGCACATTTGTGTGATATAAGAAAAATAAAATGTAGTATGGTAATAATACCCAGAGACAGTAGAAATGAGGATCAAGAGGAACAGTCCATGGTAGGAAGCTTGCCACGAAGAGTGCTGATTGCAGTTGGAGAAGTAAAAAACATGAAAATTATGGTTGAAACTGATCACTCTGGACAAGAACTAGGTATTGGAAAGGGATAAATTAATATGCATGATATCTCTTCACTAGCAACAGTGCAAATCACAATGTCAAAAAAAAAGAAAAAGAAATAGAAGTAATATCTGCCCCAGAGGCAATGGAGAGGGTGGGAGAAAGTGGGAGGAAACTGGGGATATTGGTGACAGAACATGTACATTGGTGAAGGCTACATTATATGAATGAAACTCAATCATGAACTATCTTGTAACCATGGTGTTTAAAGAAAGTAATTATAAAGAAAAGGTTGGATTATCTGTGGCAAACGGTTTATCACTGAACAGATTTCACTAGTGTATATAAAGACATTTGAGGAAAAAATATTTTAACAGCATCCTAAGAATAATGTAATTGAGAAAGGAAGAAACTTCTGTAAAATATAAAATGTTAGTCCAAAATCAAACTGGCATGTACAGCAATTAATTCACTATTTTTAATTTACTATTTTTAATTATCCATATTACCCATGCCTTGTTTCTATTAGGTGATAAAGGTTTGGTTATATATTAAATGCCAAGCCTTACTTTCAGATTATGGACTAGGCACCTAAGAAACAAGTGTTCTTATAGGAAAGCACATTTTCAACTGCAGTTTTTCTCTAGATTCACAGGTTTATTTCCAAAACAGCTGCACTGCAGTCTATGAAATATTTACATTGTTTCTTGCTAAATTATATACATTATTTACCATATCATCTATTAAATATTTACTATCGTTCAAAATATGCCATGTATGGCATTGCATTGCTCTTATTTATTTTAGCTTTATATATTGTAAAGTAAAGGCCAAGCCCTGCAGAAACCTAGGGAAGTGTCTGTGACCAAAAAATGTATGAAAAGAGAGAAGCAGAGGAAGAAAACTGAAGCAAAGCAAAAAGAAGACAAATACTTGAATAAAAAACTCAGTATTATATACTTCTTACTATTTACTTAACTTGTTTAACTGGGATAGAATTATTTTCAAAGATTATACTTATTTCTATAATTGTATATATGCAATAGAATATAAACTATTCTTTTTTTAAAATTGCCTTTATTTTTCCCTTTGACTTATTCATTGTTTTCAAAGAAGTAATCTTAGAGATTTAAAGTAACTTTCAATAAGTTATGTATATTTTCTCTATTGAAATTAACCTAATCTTAATTTCAGAAGAAAAGGTTGATATCCAATTAAAAGACTACTATTAAAAGTTGTGTTTTCTGGCTTTCCTCTAATTATTTATGAGTGACCAGAGAGACAGAGAGACAGTGATCAGAGAGACCATTTGTATGGCAAATGGCCCAAGTTCTAATCCTGGCATCAACTATGGTCCCCTGAGCCTGCCAGGAGTGATTTCTGAGTGCAGAGTCAGGACTAACCCGTGAGCACTTCCCGTCTGTGTCCCCCAAACGAAACAAACAAAACACAAGAAACAAAGTAAAAAAGAGTGGCATGCAGCTAAATTTGACCAATGAAGAATAAGTAGAGTGATCTGGAATCTACAGAGTTCTCTTTACAAATAGTAGGGCATATGTCTTTCATCCCTTCTTTTGCCATATTC
>PVKC010043706.1:0-11726 GCA_004027635.1 Crocidura indochinensis | reverse complement strand
CACTCACTGGTGGGGAGGGGAGGTGGAGTGATAGCGCAGCGGAAAGGGTGTTTTCTTGCCTTGCACACAGCAGAACTGGGTTCGAGCCCCATCCTCCCATATGACCCCCTTCCCACCATGAGTACTACCATGATTAATTCCTGAGTTGCAGAGCCAGGACTAAGCCCTGAACATCACCTGGTGTGGCCCCCAGACTAAAACTAAAATAAAAGGTTGTATTGAGTACAAAAATGAAAAATTAAAGTAAAAGATTGTACTGAGTAAATTGTAACCCTGGGAAATCCCTGCTATTTCTTAAGTCTTTTGTTATCAGAACAATACTCGGCTATAAGACAAAAAAAAAATTTCATTTCCCCTCTAAGTTGTATCCTAGAATTTGAATCTGACTTTCAATGTTTTTTGTATCACCAACTCCCAAGACTTCAGTCTCTTCTGGGCTCTTTATAGAGTGTGAGACCCTGAAATATGCCAAACCCAAAGGGATGGGTTAAGGTAGCCTCTATTATTATTGTTAATGCTGCCCTTTTGGCTTGTTTGATTGTTTTGGGAGCCACATCAAAACTCGGGGATCACTCTGGAAGCAATTGGTACAGGGATTGACCTGAAGTCAGCTACATGCCATATTACTAAAATGCCTTAATTTATTATTTAATTTATTAATCATTTATAATAATTTATTAATGCCTATGCCATCTCTCTAGCACAAATTTTATTATTATTATTATGCTGTTCAATACAAGGGGAAAAAGTATAATTTTATATCGAGAGACAGTGGGAACTCTATAAAAAGTAATTATTAGCAAAGAATTAAGTGTGTCCAGAGGCTCTGAATTTATTCTTGCAATGGATACTTTATGTAATTTGGGGTACGGGAGGTCCGCAGTCAGAACCTTTTTTTTTTTTTTGTCGCATCATTATACAAAGTCCTTAGATTAATATGCACAGAATTGAGCCTTCCTTGAGACTGGAAATAGAAAAATGTGCAGGTATTTGCTTCCCTCCCCTCTGTACTCTTTTCATTTTCTTCCTAGTGCGTTTGTGAGCTGTGAAGCAAAATATTGACGCTTGTAATCGTGTCTGATACAGCCTCATGCCAAGACCAGCCACTTCTCCTTGAATTACTTTTCCAATCTGAAGCCTCTAAGAATCTCGTCCTCCCTTATCTGAGCTTGTTATAAAAAGTGGCAGGAGGCAGAGTGGCATAATGACCCCCAAGATGGTCCCTGTCACCGGGGGATTTTGCCTGCCGTCTGCAGGCCAAATTTTGTTTGAACTCTCCGTGGCTTCTGTCATATCCTCAATTTCCCTCCACTCTGGGCTTTCTGTCTTAATCCTCTTTCATGACGGCTGCATCCTCAGCTTTCCGAGTCCTCTGCCTTCAAGAAGACAAAGTAAAACTCTCCTTTTCAAAGTGGGCTGCAGAATTCCGAGGCATTAGGGTACAGGCAAGAGGTTGTTACACGCAACCTTCTCTGGCATGTACAAGTCGAAGATCGAAATGGCTGTTTGAAGCCTGTTTTTTTCCTGGTCACCAAGCTTAGAGGTTAGGGAGTGGGTGCAGCCCTTAGATCTTATTTCCTTTCAGGTAAATCAAGCCATGCCAAGTGGCTGACAGGAAACATTCTTCTTTGGCCTCTGCGACATATGAACCCTAACCTGGGTGAAACTGTGATGGACGCGTGTTAGAGCCAAGTGCTTTCTTCAGAGGGTGTCAAAAGTTGAATCCCTGGCAAGGTGTCTTGAAAGAACTAAAGGTTTTTCAAAGAAAAACTGACTTGATGACATTCAGGAAGAACACAAATGAATGTAGGATGGTGTTTAGCCCAGGTGGAAAGAAATTCTGCCCTGCTAAGCCACTATGAGCTGGCGAAATGTTGGAAAATTTTTGAAAGAAGGGATTCGATTTCAGTGGATTCAATCAAGCCGTGTGTGCAAAAGGCCACAGCACGGAGCAATGGTTCATTTTATGATCAGAACCATGAAACATTTTTAAATGTTCAAGTCATTAACTTATCAGGACAAGGAGGAGGAGGAAAAAATGACATATCCAGATTCTTTGAAATGAACTCAATTCAAATAAAAGGGAAGGTTTGGGATTTTTTTTGCTCATATTAATTAACTATACTATGCAAAGTAATTAGTCTTAAAAAGGAGGAAAGAAAAAGAGAGAGAGAAAGAAAAAGAGCCTTCTTTTATTACTGAATATTAGGCTGAAGTTAGCCATGGAAACAGACCATTTAAGACTTAAGTATTTGGCAACTTAGAAATCACTTCACCTCTTTCTGGCCCTTGCTAAGTCTGAGAAGACGATATCGGAGGCCTGACCACCCGCAAGACACAATGACCCACTGTGTCATCAGATATAATGACAGTCCCCACCCCTTCTCCTCTTTCCATGGGGCCTGACCTGCGACCACCCATCACCAACTGCTGCCCTATAGAGCTCTCCCATTTAGGAAGTTTGTCTGGAAGCCATGACTAACCGCAACACAGGTAAAGAAACAAGTAGAAAAGTAATCACATGTCAAGGAGAACTAGCATGTGTGTTCTTCTATTGCGCTTTGCAAAAATAATAATAATAATAATAATAATAATAATAATAATAATAATAACAATAATTATTGTTTCCTGAAAGCTTGAATTATTTTTTTCTGCTCCTTTTAACTACCAGCTCACATGGGCAGCCAGTGTATATTAGACTGTTTTTGAGTCTAGCTTTACTTATCTCCAAAAGCCAATATTCTCTCCAAATTTTATTTCTTATTTTTTTCTAGAAAAGCAAAAGTACTGGCAATCTGTTGTTTGAACCTTACATGAGCACTGTGTGCTGTGTGTTGTAACAGAAATATCATCCCTCTGATGTCGTCCTGTTTTTCTAATTATTCTAGACTTCCGACAAGGAAGGTGAAAATAAAAAGAATGCACTCCCCGCAAAATGTTATTCATTATTTTTTTAAAAAGCAAAATCAATGACACTCTAGTTTGAACCTTACACAAGCAATGTGTACAGTGTGTGTATATATGTGTGTGTCTTATTATAGAAATATCATTCCTCTAATGCTGTACTGTTTTTCTAATTATTTTCGGCTTTCTATGAGGAAAAAAAAAAGGATTTTCCTTGTACCATTGAACCCTTGGTGGGAAATCTTCTGCTTCTTCTCTGTCTGTGAGACTCTCACTCTCTCATTGGATGAGTCTTGCCCCCCTTCCACCCCTCATCCCCTGACCTCTGGGAGATCAGGAAGAAACAGTAGCGAGAAGAGGGGCAGAAAGGCGAGATGTAGACCTTTCGTGGGTGTGTATTTATCTGTGCATATCCAGGGCTCGAATTTAATTCTAGGAGACACTCCTCTCTCTGTTGATCCGGGCCACCAAACACAAGCTCCTCAAATCAAGCATGAGGGCATGATTTTTATCTCCCACCTCCCAATGCCCCAACAAATTCATCAAGGGCGAGATGATGAAAAGTCTCAGGGAGGGACAAGATAGACATCCAAAGTGCTGTGGAGTACTGAAACGGAGCACAAACTTTGCCCAGCGCTTGGGGACAATGATACTCAAAGATTAACCCACTCTCTCAATTAACACCTCACATGAAAATCCTCGCAAGGTCATGGGATCTGTGCTTGGATGCGGTCAATCATCATGGCGCGCCTCCATACAAACCGAGATCGAATGCAGAATTAACACCAGTCTCTCCCCCACCTCCCACACCCCCCCACAGCCCTCGCTCACAGGCTCACGTCAGATTAAGCCCTTGCACAGAGAGATATGAAAAGCATTTCTAATTAGGGTCTGAGGTTACTGGTTAAAATGCAGGCGAAGAGGCTTGCAACCATTCTTCTCCTTTTTTATAATTTTAATTAAAGTCAGATACTATTTAATTCTTACCTGCATAGATTTAGTGCTACTTGAATGCAAACCTGATAAAGAAGAAAAAATACATATATCTATAGACTCTTGATTCCCACTTAACTGCCACAAGAACTTATTAAAGGGGAGGTGACCGTCTCTGAGATCTTCCAGGAGTCCCTTTGCAATAATTACTTTTCTATCAAATGAAAAGCATAATATTTTTCTGTAAATAGGTATTTCTTCCTTCCCTCTGAAACTTGGACTCCCTTCCCTACTCTCTTGACAAAACTGTAATTATAACTTCCCTGTAGGGGTTACTTAGCCATCACACTCACCATCAGGATGTTTTTTCATGTTCACTAACGCTGTATCCCCCTGACTCAAGGAAACTTGAGGACGCAGGAGAATTTTCTGCAGAAATACACTAATTAGATGTGCATACATTGCTTCAGTATTGAAATATGGGAGGTTTTTTTTTGGGGGGGGGAGAGAATTGTTAGGAATTCTGTGGAGTGCCTGGGCCTTTCTGCCATTGTCTGGTTCGCAGTCTGTTGTTTTGGTACCAATTTTTAATATCTGTGGTGGCCTCATGAATCCTTGAACAGAAGCTTCGGCATACTAAACTTCACTAATCCCAAGCACAGATCTGAATAATTCAGACTCTATCGTGATAGTCTGGCCCTTCTGAAATCATCTGGACCAAGTGTGGGCTTCTAGAATCCTTAATGCTAAGCTTGCTGTCCATGGGCTTAATTATTATTGGACAAGGGTATGGTGATATTACAGAACTATTGCTTCCCAAATGTTTTTCTCCTGTTTTGGTGGATTCTAATAACAATATCAAAAATGATATCCAAATGGGCTCTCATTATAAAAAAGCCTCAGAGCAGAATGACTGCTTAACATGGCCTCAACGTCACACAGACTTAAAACTCTTTCATGCACAGATCAAGGTTAAAATAGACACTCCTAACTCTGCTTTTCAACATAGCAATGTTTCTTAATCGAGCAAAGACCCAGAAAGCAGAATATCATATCATCTGTCGAATGGAATGTGTGATATTCTAAGGCACTGTGCTTAAAATTTGTTCATTCTTGGGGCCGGGCGGTGACGCTGGAGGTAAGGTGACTGTCTTGTCTGCACTAGCCTAGGACGGACCGCGGTTCTATACCCTGGTTCCCATATGGTCCCCCAAGCCAGGAGAGACTTCTGAGCACATAGCCAGGAGAAACTCCTGAGCCTCACCGGGTATGGCCCAAAAACCAAAAAAAAAAAAAAATTGTTCATTCTTAAGATATTTTCATTCTAGCCTAAACAAACACAAGATTCAGGGTAGTTTGGGGTCTTACCTTTTTTTCTCAAGAGAGAGCCTTGGGTAATGAATTGACATAAAAGATAGGATAAGTGGAGCTGGAGAGGTAGCGCAGCGGTAGGGCATTTTCTTTGCATGCAAAGACCTGGGAAGGACCCAGGTTCAATCCCTGACATCCCATGCAATCCCCAAGCCTGCCAGGAGTGATTTCTGAGTGCAGAGCTAGAAGTAACCCCTGAGAGCCACCAGGTGTGGCCCCCCAAAATGCAAAAAATATCGGGTAAGGAATTGCAATAAAAGGGGTGTAAGTTTTTTCTACTCATTTTTTTTAAATCTCTCTTTTCTTTCTTCTCATTAGCTACAGATCTTGGTAGTGCACTGAAAATGATTCCATTACTCAAGGTTTATAAAGTGACTGATTGTATTACAAGAATACGTAGTAAGGTTGGTGCTGTTGACAGAAAAATTCTGGAGGTTCCTATAGAGTTAGTGCTGCTCCTGTGAGAGGCTTCTGTGAGAGCAGATATTTTGTCTCTCAGCTGGAGCTGATATGGCATTTATTGGAGCCCCACAGAGAAGTGCCTTATGCCACTCGAGGGTGAATAAAAGATAATAGAAGCAAGTGACCCTCTAACTTTGGCATCTCTTGCCAAATCCCAAATTTGTCTCCACTGGACCCCTTATTGCCCATCTTGCTTCTAGATTATTTCCAAAAAATGAGTCCCTTCTGTTCCTAACTTTCTTCCCCTGTGCCATGCTGCATTTAGTTGGCATCCTTTCTTTCCCCCAGGACAGAGATTGTGTGTCTGGTCTTTTCCATTTCCTGTAGTTCTTCTTCACATTTTGTCCCTCCATCTCTCACAAACACTCTCTCTCTCTCTCTCTCTCTCTCTCTCTCTCTCTCTCTCTCTCTTCTGAGAAAGCCTCCCCAAAGCCATCTTCCAACCCTGCCAACATTGTCACTTCAGGAACTGGAAAACACAGACTCCGTATTTTCCCACCTCAAGATTCTTAAAAGACAGCACAGCAAGAGGACATGCAGGCATCTCTGAATGATACTTCCTGGCTGGGTGACCCTGGGCAAGTTGTTTAATCTCTCTGTGCTTTGGAACTCTAGCAACTCCCAATGTTGATGTGAAGTAAATGGATATTGTTTGGCAAATTTCCATAGGCCCTCTAGGGAGCTGGCAAAAAATGCTTGTCTTCAATGTAGATGACTTCAAAAGCATTATTCTATTGTTTATTATTATTATTATTATTATTATTATTATTATTAAATTAATCAGCAATAAGACAGTCCTTCCATTTCCATTTCTCTACCAGCTTGAGGTCATTTCAGAGTCAGAAATTAGGAGCCAGATGTTCTGGGTGCTAATTGGAAAGAGCTTCTCTCCTGATAGATTCCTTCCAGCATCTTCTACAAACTGATGCATGCCCCATCCTAGTTATCTAGCAAACCCAAATGGTCCAGGGTATAACTCATCCCCCCCTTGACAATTTGTCCCAGAATTTGATGCGTGTGTAACCACTCTCGGAGTCCATTTGAGGATATTCACCCCTTTCTGGACTGTGCCAAGTAAACCAGAACTTAAGTTCCAGGGGGAAGGGGAGGAGCTGGAGTCAGTGACCTGCTCCCACCACTTTGCCTCTCTGCCCAGTTCTTAGTCCAATGCAGTGAGCACAACAGATGTTTGGTAAATGTTTGTTAAATTAAATCTCAGGCAATTTGCTTCGATTTACTTAGAACTCCCTGGGTAAGTAATCAGTTCCTATACCATTCAATGAGTTTTTAATAGCATTTACATTGGACTCTCCATATAGGTTAATCAGAACCAGCTCTCCTAACTCCCTGCCTTTGACTCAGGGATTTTAGACAAACAGGCTCAGGTCAGGGTCTTCGCACAGCTCCACCGAAGGGGAAAGTGAGTGAAAGGAGCCTGGATGCTGGAGGAATTTCCCTGCTACTTGTGGAAAAGGCACTGGAGAAAGAGGCTCCCTTGTCAGGCCCTGCAAGTTCAAGATTTGATCTCCACATCACCCTGTTCCTAGTCAAATCAGCATTTGTTTAAATTGGTGATTGGAGTCACAGCTTTGCAAATTGTTTCACACCCTCAGAATGTCCCTGGACCTGTTGAAAAATGTTTCAAGTACTTGAAATTCAGGGGCATGAATGGATATGTGTGTAGGTGGGTGGGTGGGTGGGTGTGAGGAGACCCAAAATGTAACTCCCCGAATGATACAAAACCAGTTATAAACCATTATATTGGAGTTAAAACTTCTTTCCTCTTGTTTTTCTCTTCTTTCACAGTCTCTATAAGCACCACAATCAAATGCAGAATACAAGTATAAAGATAGAGATATGTAGGAGAGCAAATGAAAACTTAAGTTCTATTAAGCCTAGAGAAAATATTTTATGAACCTCAGCTGTATTGATGAAGAATAAAAAAATCATAAGAGGTAGGAATTTTGCCTCGTTGGCCTTATTTGCAGATGTATTTCTTGATAGAGATTATTTTTTATTTTATTTTATCTTCTACAAGGTATAAAGATGAATGCATACACACATATATTTATGTATATATATATATGCCAACAAAACAAGGCCATATCTAGGAATTCAAGCTAAATGTTAGGGACATTTAAATTTAACATTTAAATGTTAGGGACCCTGTTTTATATCATCTTACAGAAAATGCTTATAACAGCTTTCAAAATCATTAAATATGTTGACTGTGCATATGAAGATATAAACTACACATGGTGAACATAGGAAAATGCTCAATTACATAAGATTATTGAAATTCCCATTTTATATGTATGAAAACTGAGCTTCAGAGAGAGGCAACTTAGTTCTTGGGGCATTCTTTAAAAGATAGTGAGATTTAAAACTACAATGAGTGTGTGTGTGTGTTTGAGAGAGAAACAGAGAGAGAGGGAATCTTTCCCTGAGGTCTGTTGTATTTCTTCATCTTCATGCATTCAAGGTCTAGCTACACAGAATGCATTATTTTCAGCAGGTCAAGCCAAGTCCCACCTTCCCTGCATTGATCTTCTAGCAGGGAAAGCCAATGGGTTTAATTATTATCAGGTAGCAGCAGTGGTGAAAAAGAAGACCCAGGCAGGCTCAAGGCTGACCTGACCAGTTGGAGAAAGAAGTGAGTCTGGTGGGTGGTCTAGGCTCTTGATGTTCAACTACACATCTCAAAGTCCTCCCAAGTGCACATAGAAAATATAAAAGTGCAAGTCAGAAAAAAATTTGAGAAAAGGAATACTAGACAGAAAAGAAAATCAAGTTGGGATGTTTGGCCTGTACATTAAATATAGATAGATCTGCTTAATATAGTGCATATGCAATACCATGTATAGCTCACACAAGTATTTATAATACAATGCACACAGCTCATACAAGAATATATATTATATACAATACATATAACATATGTACAATACAATGCACATAGCTCATCAGGAATATATACTATGTACAGTATAATGAGCTCAGTTCATACAAGAAGAATCAATGCAACGCACACAGCTCATACAAGAATATACATTAAATACAATATAGAGATGAATATATACAACACAGTGTGTATATAAGAATATATAAGAATATACATGGGTCGGAGCAGTGGCACAAGTAGTAAAGCATCTGCCTTGCTCGTGCTAGCCTAGGATGAACTGTAATTCAATCCCCTGGTGTCTCATATGGTCCCCCAAGCCAGGGGCGATTTCTGAGCACATAGCCAAGAGTACCTTTAAGCATCACTGGGTGTGGCCCCAAAACAAACAAATAAAAGAATATATAATACAAGGCATATAGTTTATACAAAAATATATGATAGGGTCGGAGTGGTAGCACAGCAACAGGGCATAGCTGACCCAAGACAGATGCAGATTCAATCCCCACCCAGAATCTCATATGGTCCTCTGATTCAGGAGCAATTTCTGAGTGCAAAGCCAGAAGTAATCCCTGAGTGCCGGTGGTTGTGGTCCCCCCCCCAAATTAAATATCTCATAATATAGTTCATACAAGAATATACAATACAATTTTCACAACTCATACAAGAATATAGAGTGTATACAATATGTACAATAATATATACATACAATGTGTACAGTTCATACAAGAATATATATTACAGTGCACACAGTCCATATGAGAATATGCCATACAATGTGCAAAACTGATACAATAATACAAGGTAGACAGGATTATACAAGAATATCTAAATACAATATATACAGCTCATTCAACAATACAAATACAATGCATACAGCTCACACAAGAACAGACATAGTAATGTGTAGAGTTCATATCTATGAAATCTCATAAAAGGAACCAAGTCACCATCCTTAGGTTTTGATACTCACTGTCTTTTGCAAACCACAGCATTTAGGAGGCAGAAGTGCTCCCCCAATCTAATATTAGTGTAGTGCGCCCACCCCCAGGCATGCTTCAACCCTCATTTTATTTATTTATTTTGCCATGTTTTCCTGCTCCTTCAAAAGACACCCTTGATTCATGGTATCTTGCATTCTCCTCCGGACTTAAATACCATCTATCTCACAAATAGATCCATCACGTATATGTTGAAAAAAATGGATTGAAGAACAAGAAATCTAGTTTCTACAGCTCAAGTATACAAATCCCAGCAGATTCACACAGTAGACATTTGCGTCATGCAAGTAGGAATAATAAGAACAATAAGAAGTAAGAAAATTACATTTGCGTCATGCAAGTAGAAAAAGTAAGTACAAGTAAAAGCAGCAGCTATACATGGGTGGATATTGAGAAGAATATAATATATATAAGACTATATATGTATATATAAGACTATATATGTATATATAGACTATATGTAGTCTATATATACATATATATATATAAAGTTCTAATTTGGGAGAGGAAGTGGAGGATACCATGAGGTGGGCCTAAAATAGCACTAGGACAAGGTGAAAGAGGCCTTGGGATAGATAAATGGCAATAAAATGAGGCCACTGTGTACTCCCAAATCATAAGTGTCAATCAACAAACAGCTGGGTAGAGAGGTAAGGGTAATAAAGGTCAAGCCAGAAGTGATGTAGGAACAATAGTGGAGTCTTATAGGCATCTTTGGTGATGATGGGGTGCAACTTGACATATCAATAATTTGAATTTTTTCCTCTATAATATTTGCAGTAATACTATGAACTACGATACTGCTGCAAACATATCTATAGTTGCAACTAACTATATAACTATAATAAAACGAGATCAATAAAAAAGCTTCAATGCTAGTAAAATAGCAATATCATGTATGTAGTTGAAGGAGAAATGAAGCCTCAGAAGTATTATGAGGGGCTGACAAGATAGTATAGTGGGTAGGGCTCTTGCCTTGCATGCAGCTCACCCAAGTTTGATCCCTGGCACCCCATATAGTCCCCTAAATCCTGCTAAGAGTAATCCCTGAATGCTGAGCCAGGAGTAAAATCGGCGCACTGCTGAGTATGGCTCAGAAACAAACAAATCAAAAAGAAGTAACACAGAAAGTGAAAGTTAAAAATATAAACTTTCTACGTTGATGGAAATGTTTACTGACAATTAGACTAAGTCCATGCAGGTCTAAAATAGAGACACTCATTACTTTTCATCTGGGTTTCAGCTAGGTTCATGGACAATGCATGCTGTATGTCAGATCGAAGAGTTCAAATCCACAGCACAGCCAGGCAAAATCATCTCCTGGTCGCTGAATCTCCATCTGATATTCATGCCTTACTATCTCAAAAAAATTCTAGTGACTTCATAGAGTAGATAAGAAAAATATTACCCCAGATTTTGTTTCTCTGAATGGCTCTAGCATGCAAAAAAAATCTGTAGAAAACAATATTTGGCCACAGAACAATAGTCATGATTCTATAATAACAATTGACCATTTTGGGGCCAATGTGCAATTAATATTTTAATTATTTTCCTCTGTAATATTTGCATCTCACTGTGTAAAGGAGCCGGGGCTCATAATGTGCCACTGATGAGGAGATTACTGTTATTAATGTCTTAGGATATGAGCCTTTATTTTTCTCTGTTATTAATGCTTCTGATTTGATGCATATGAGGAGGGTAGGACATAGCTGATGATTCCACTTGGTCTCTGGAATTTAACAGTCCACATTGATTAATAATTTATCTGCAGCTGTAGCCAACTTCTTGCGTGTCCTGGTTGTGCAGTCACATGTATATTTATGTCTGATAAATTATTTTTAAGAGCTCTAAAAATAATTGGCCCATTATCTTACACAGATAGCTCTGAGTGAGATGGATAGAATTTTAGAAACTGTAAATGGCAGAGTATTTGTTTTTAAGCTTTTCTTTCTTCCCGGAGAATATTGCTTTGACAAGCGGAGGCATTTATAAACCTTCCCACGACAAGAACGCAGGGAGGGAATCTGTTGAGGTAATCTTTTTCAAGACTCTATAGTTTCCAAAAATTCTAAGCTTTGAAATGTAACGAGTCTGAACAGAAATTTCCCCTGGTTATAAAATACTGTGTGGGTTTTGAAAGCTTAGAACAAAAAAAA